>WTXV02057038.1:2761-17834 GCA_009823435.2 Nymphicus hollandicus
AAAGTCAAAACCACAGCACTGCACCAGCTACTGAGAAGGAGAAAAAATGACTGCTACTGCTGAACCCAGGACAACATCTCTTGAAAATTATTCCCCAAGCCCTGGAATGGCACTGATACATTTCGCCAAAGATAAGACCAAGCTTCAATCCTTTCATACAACATACAGCTGAGACTATTTCCATTGAATGGCAATATTAAGGTATTTGAATAACAGCAAGAAGCCTGTAGCTGATTGTCTGGAAGTGGCAATGTCAATGCCTGAGCTAAGATGAGTAAGAGATGAGTAAGACTGGGACATACACTGAGGTTTTGTTGGTTTTTTTTAATTTCTTCTGGATTACACGTGCAAAACCACATTTATCCATATATAAACTCAAGTGCAATGGAAATAGTTGAGATTATACTAACCATAAACCAAATACAGCTGTTTAATGTTTCAGCCTTAAATATTTAATTAAGCATAGCAACAGCTCCATAAAGCAGGAAGATTATTCAACAGTGTTCATTTTCATGTGGTAGTCTTGAGAAACAGAGATTACAGGACACCCGACACAAGTCACTCACTCCCCTTCCTGTGTACACAAAGGACAATATTTGCAACCCTGAAAGGCCAACACCATATATAATTTGAAATACAGTCCATATTTTTTTTGTTAAGATTCAGAAGTGGAAACTAAACAGGTAACTTATTTCAGCTTCTTGTCCTAGTAACTACCTCACACGAAATTGCCAGATAGATAGACAATCAACAGACGTCATAATGCAATTTAAATTGGAAGGACCATATAGAGTTCATTGAGTCCAATCCCAACCTCACAAGAGGGCAAATTTTAAACTTGTCTTAGGTGGCTCAGAGACTTACTCATGCGAGTCTTCAGTGTCTCCAAGGCTGGAGATTTATCAACCATTCCCAGCCTAATGTTTAACTAAACTTCATTAGGAAGATTTATTTCCTTACACATAATCACTACCTCCCTTTCCACAGAGTACCTCAATTAGGCAAGTTATTCAACCCCTGCAACAAAACTTTGTAAAATATCTGGTAAATAAAGTGTTACAACAAGCAAAGAATCTTATTTTAAAGTACAGACAACATAACAAAAACCACTGTCCATAAAACAATCTATGTGCCCATAATGCCTTTTCAGCTGGAACACAACAGAACAGGTTATTTCTCAATCTCTTCTCAGTGATGGATTTGAAATATGTAATATTGGAGACAGAGTGAAAAGTACGCTACTCAAGCCAGATGAATTTTATTTTGTCCAAACTAGAGTCCCCCGACTTGCATTATGCTCTGAACTATTTGGAGTATTCCCTGACTAAAAGACAAAGCAATTCAGCAACTTCCCAATGTTTATTTTATTGGGAGATTTTTAGTGTACCCCTTGTGGCAAATTACACATGTTTATGCTTGAACATTAAAACAGAAAAATCAATGCATTGGGTAGAGTCCTACAGCCCTAAGCAGTTCTATAAGGAGTCTGCAGAGATAAGTCACAAGCAGATTCCTTACACACACTTGCGCCAGCACCACTCCTGTGAGCATCAGCATCAGGCCTGGTGCTGAGTCCATCACCCAAGCCCAGGTCTTCTGCCCAAGGGTGGCCCTTGAATTCCAGGATGGCTACAAGACAATGCTGTGGCTGTTTCATACCTCATCAGCATGGGAAACTTCACTCAACCACAAGGAGTTGCTTGCCTCTGCATTCCTGCTTCCAGACAGCTTAATCCTTTCTGCAGTTGGGCCTTCTTGCCCTCCATGCCAGATCATTCCTTGGTCACAAATTACCACTGCTGAGCAGTTACAAACCTAATTCACCTGGCAATGTTTTCATCTTAATCCAGCAATTTTCTCACATATCTACAGAGTATGATATAATAAAATATTAGTTTAATATACTAACAAAATCTGGAAACATTAATTGCCAGTTTGCAGGCAAAAAGGTCAAAAATGGTTTGAGCTACAAATAAACACAGTATTCCATCTACAGCACACTCTTAGCAGAGAAACTCTCCAAAATCTTGCTTTTCTCCAAATACATGATTCAAGCCCTCAAGCACTTGTGTCTGCTCAGCAGTGATAAAGGTTTGAGCTTTTGCTGTCACCTTAAAAAACAATTATCTCTCACATAAGTTCCATTCCATATAAAGCCTTGGATATTACTGATGCCATATTCTGAAAAGCCCCCTTAACTTCTCTTGACACAATTGCAGCAACTCAAATACTACACTAAGAGCCAGAAGCAACATCTGCTAAGTTGCAATACTTCCAACATTTTCAACACTTTAATGATTTCATTTGGTATGTTTTCTATCAAAGGTTCAGTCTCTGTCACTCCAAACTACAAAAGAGCAGTTGCTGCTTTTAAGCAAAAGCTGCTTAACTACCTTCAAGACTGTTAGTTGGGGTAAGAAAGCAAAACCAGGAAAAACTAAGCCTCAAGCAAAGGAATTTAAAGTAAATATGTATTAATTGCATGAGTAAATCCCTGTCTAAAAGAATACCATGAACATTATGGAAAACTTGAGGAAATTACCAACCAACCATCTACCTTAAGATCAGCTACTCCAGTCTGAAACAGAATAAGAACACAGGTCTCACAATATGAGGTTCACAGTCCTATTATTTAGACCAAGAAATCTAAAAGGAAAATCTCAGGAGATGCAAACAAACCTAAAAGTAATGTCATTTATTTGCTCTTTACCTCCAACAGTAGAGGTAAGGTTTCACACACACACTTAGTTTCGTCCATATACTAGATTTTAGCTATTAAAGTTAAAATATTGTAGCAGAGATGTGCACTCTTGAAACAGGTAAAAATATTAACCACATTAATGTTAAGTGCAGTTTACTGCATGTAGCACTTTTGGCCCAAGTCCCTTTTGCCAATACATTTGGGAAATTTAGACCATTTAAGAGTAAACTGATGAATACAATTCATATAGTCATTCAGTAGCAGCATGCTGTAATCCTCAAGCCAGTTAAATGCAAAAAACAATTAGAAATACGAGCACTTGGACTTGTCAATTCTTCAGTGAATTTTCCCCAGCTCTTGTTGTGAGCCACCTCTTTACAGTGCATAATAAAAGTTGGGTTTCAGCACAGTAAACTTGATTTAGCCTGTTCCTTTTGCTTAACAAAACATACTTTTGCACCACAGGGCAGCACATGGCTTCTGAATACAGAGGATGCAGGTCTGCCAAAGCTAGTGACTGATTTTTTGTTGCCTCTGATCAGTTGCATTTCAGTTGGCATGTCACCTCAAATGTGCCACCCTTCAATATTCAGCCTCCTGTCTAAAATGAGCTGTTTACGAGGTGCTAACATTCAGGACATTTCTGCAGCACCCAGTTTACAAACATAACTTAATAAAAATCAGAAACAACATACATTCAATCATTTCACCTTAATAGGCCAAGTTCAAGACTCAGTCTGTTCCCAGAGTGCATTTTCATGAAGAATTATACCAGCAGTTCTTAGAAGTTCAAAGTACAACAGCCCACTTGAGTTTTACCACCCACCAGGTTTATGTTCTAAGATGACTTATAAAAGCATAACATATTACAACAAAGGTTTCTTTTCTTTTGATCTCATAAAGTCAACAGGACACTAAATTTGCAAAGGGAAGACACAACTTCTGCAGCAGAGCAGAGGTGCCACATTTCCAGATGTGAAGAGTCAGTTAACTTTAAAACATCCTGCACTGACCTCCCAACATCATCAGCAAATACTGTGTGGCATTACTTTGGGCTAGGGAGTAGTTACCCCACACAACTCTTAAAAACTACATTTTAGGAGCCACATTTCACTGAAGCTCTTGTGAACTTTGAAGGACTTGTTTAACAGCATCACCTTTCCCAAAGCAGCTGTACACCAAGTGCCATGCAGCAAAACCAAGGCACTGTTAAACACAACTTCAGTGGTTATCCACAGAGTCCTCAAAATCCTGCAGTCCACTGAATTCTAAAAAATAAGTTAGAAATTGGAATTGCACCTTCAAGTTCCAGGCTGAGAATCAACTCTCCAAGTAAGAGGAGCCATCACCTCAGCTTCCTGCAGGAAGAATGGTACAGACCAGCCTGAAGGTAAAAGTCTGCTACCCTCCATTAACTGTGTTCCAGGCATCTCCTGGAGAGCTACAGAATTTTAAAGCAACATCAATTGTTGATCCTATGGAGACCATCAGTATTCCTCAATTTGCCATTCCCTTCTTGACCCCTTTTCTTGAAAACATTGAATCTATTACTATATACTTCTACAAAACTTTCCTTTCAAAAATCATTCACATTAGAGAATGTCCTAAGATTCTAGAGACGTAATTTTAGACTTATGTTACTACTTCCACAACAGTCCCTAAGTTTCAAGGCTACAGCAGTAGAAACAGAACAGTTTTTGCTGATTTGGACTTTGCTACATTAGTACAAACATCAGGCAGTCCTACATGCTGTTAAGGTGACTGCAAAATAAACAAACCCCACCAAATTCCAAGAGGAATCTTCCTGTCAATTCCAACGCAATGTAGCACACAAATTGAGATCAAACAGAAAGAACAAACCAGAAGAACATATGTTATGAATTTAAAAACCTGTGCTTAGGTAACTTATTACAACAAAACTGTTACCCTTCCTCTGTGGAAAGGGTCTGTGCATGCACTTGTGTAGGACTCCAAACAGGTAAGTGTATAAAACCCATTTCTAAATCAAATCAATGTTTTGCTATTTAGGTCTGTTTCTACACTTATGTATTCACTTTAGAGATTTACATGGCAGCAGAGTAGCACTTGCAACATTACAGTAGACTAAATTGAGTTAGAACAGTTGATGGTTATCGCTACTGAGTTTCATTGATTCATAATGCAGATAAGCACCAGTAAACCAAATTAATAGAGATTAACATGTCTTTCTTACCAGAGCAATAAAACTCTACATATAGTAATCTTTAATCATAGAAAAGTTACCAAAATGAGTGTGAAAGAGATGGTTATGCAAATTTAAGTACAGGAGGTCAAACTCTTCATAAAGGTTTTTCCTTTACCAGAACAAAAAAGCCCAAACCAATTAGGGGCAGTTCTCACTTGCCTTGAAAAAGCATCTACTACAGGCCTAGAGAGAAACCAGCTTATACCTCTTAGTCTACGTAATTTAGCACTTTCCAAGCTAACTGGGGAAAAGCTCATTACTGCATATATACAGAAGTCGACAGCTTAAAATCATGGAAGGGAGAGTACTGACACATGGAAATACCAAGTAAACACTTTTTTAGGTTTCCCTTGGTGTTCAGTTAAACAGATGGAGGGGCTGAGTACTTTATCTCACATTTGTCAAGATGTGTAGGAAGTCTGTGACAACACCAAAATGAAGGCTGAAGCAGTAAGCCTTCCTTAAGTCCTTATTGAGAAATATGGCAGTACAGTCTACAGTATTTAGCTCTTCTCTAGGTCTAGTAGTACAACATTTGTTGCAAAGCATTATGGTTTGGGATATGTTTGCTTCCTTAGGCAGTGTATTCAAGCCAGCTGTTGAAATCAAACCTAAAGCTGCAAAATAAGAGGGTTAGAGAAACCCACCTCTGGACCATCACTTTACATCAATTTCTATGTTCAGTTTAAAGACTGAGATCATGCAGTAACCTGGTGCTTGGTGCTAGATAAGAAGTCTCCTTAGTTTTCCTTCCCAAAGATGCCAAATTTAAAATGCATGTAATGCTATAGCTGCTAGTCTCTTAGTTTCATTTAATATTCATACATATTAAATATATTCACAATAACAACAAAAATTCTCTGGTAGATTTAAAATTCTTCTTCACAGGTGTCTTGAGGAAAGGCACTGTCCCTTCTTGGTTTACTCATTTTGATACATTTCTATGGTAAAATTTAAAGTTAGATTCACATCCTTCACAGTATCAAAAGTTTTAATAGGAGCCTGAAACAAAAATCACACTATGGAGTCTATTTCAATTCCACTTGTATATGCTGAATCATCTTCTGGCATTTTATCATTGTTTTTACTCCATACTGTTTTATCTTACCTGGGGGTAGGCACTGGCAGTGAAATACTGTGATATCTATCATCTCTTTTACTTACGAAGTAAAAGAGATGGTGTCTCAGAAAGTAGGCAATAATTGTGGAACCCTGTGTAATTGGCAGCCAACATTATTCCTTCCTCCCTAGTACTTTATTTTACTAAGCTTATCAAAAAAACCTTAAAAATGAAATAATAAATAATTCATATAAAAAAACCAAATCAAAGAACTTGCTGTAAACTTTGTGGTTCATATTAATGACCTCTACGCTGTGGAAGCTGCAGATAAGGACACCTTTTCCATAAAGAGCCTCCCACTGAAACAGAGCTCACCTTGTCTATACTCTAAAAAGGTGTTATGCTAGCTTTTAATAACACATTATTCTTAACCTTTTCATTTTTATTTCATTAAATAAGCCTTTACTGAAAGTTAGGAAAAGCTGGAACTCATTAAACTCTGCATGAAGTACTATATAAATGCAAACCCATTACTCTCCAATTGTCACTTGGACATTAAAAAGAATAAGCTTCCTGAACCCAAACTACTAGGAAGAAATTCTGATATGACAAACTGTAATTTACTTGTAAACTCCAAAATACATTATGCCAGAGTAGGCTTTTACTGACAAATCTACTGAGTAACTTTCTGATGATTTTCTGTTGTCTGGTCTTTCCCCATGCCTGTGTGCCTGTGTCCATCAACCCCCCAAAAGAAGAAATTTTTACTATTAAAATGCTCTCTAGGCTGATGCCTAAACTGCACCATGGAGTTTATGGTATCCAGCTGAAGCTCGTGGAGTTTATGAAACTCAGAAAACACATCTTCTGATCTATTTTTTGTCAACTGCATCTCTACAGCAGGTAAAATGTTATAAAATTGCAGAAGTATTCTGGAGCTTTAACATAAGCAGCCACAAGCACAGAATTAGTTCACCTCATACTGAAGTAATTGGCTAATACTGACCACATAACTTCGGTATGCAAGCTGGTGCCCACCCTAGGGGCTGATTCTCTCCCTGGATTTATTAGGAGACAGCCACAGGCTAAAATCCAAAGCTGTGATTCTACCTGTTAAGCCAGTTTATGGTGCAAACACTACCCTGCAGTCTGATCCAAATTCTATACAGTGATATACACACATAAACATATATGCAGCGCTTGGACTAAAATTTTTGTCCTTTTATAGAAGGTCACGTCAAGGTTTGAATGAAAATTTTCATGCGTTGGTCCAAGAGGCGTTTAAACTGCATGTGGTTTTCACGCCTGCTTGCACTCCTGTGTGAGAGGCAGAGATAGTAATGCTGTTTCAACACACTTCTTTTTCCACTGAGTATTTTGATCCATGGGGCCTTTGTTTAAACAAAACAAAAAGCCCACCACTGCTACACACAGCTCTTCATTCTGCCAGAAGACCAAACAGCAAGGAAGACCCTCTCTGAGGGAGACCACTCCTCAGTCCTGTGAGCTGTTACAATTTCACTGTTATTTCTATAACTCAGTTTCAATGAAAAGCATTCCTGGTCTCCCAATGCACATCATTTTTATCTGGAGTTAGCTTTGTAGACACTGCAGTGTATATGCAACTATTTTTGGTAGGTACATATGTGAACAGGAGCTTCAGCTTTGCAAGCTACTCACGTATAACAGCGTTTATTTCTGCTTACTAAATCACTGCAGGAAAGCAAGTTTAAGGCACTGAAAGCCAGGAATAGGTGTTGGATGTGTTGCAGTGAGCACACATCAGTGACATTTGACATTCCCTTAGCATGGCTGAAGATTCAAGTTATCATCACAGAAACTAATTAGAGAGCTGAGTCAACTGATATTATTAATTTATGAGACCAATTATACGCACTGCTTGTCAACTACTGTGATAGCTGCTGATAAAGGGAGTCACCTCTGCTATTTCAACAGGGATCCATATGTTACATTTCTTGGGTTCTACAGCTGATTCTAACCTCAACATGTCTTGAAGCAACTCTAGGCCCCCCTCCCTGTGCACTTACAACAGTGGCAACTTTACTTGTTCCACCTGCTAACTAAAAACAAGTTGAGAGAAGAGAGCAGTTTTCTCCAGGGAAAGCCTCTGGAAGCCTCAAGTAGCATATGGTTTGTACCTCACAATAGGATAGTGTTATACAAAACAAATTCTGGGGAAAATTATAATGTAAATAAAAGCAAAATTGTGAAAAAGTTACTATTAACTGGTGGGCTGATGTGCTGATTGGGGGGGGGGGGGGGGGGTTCTTGTCCTAATGAGTTCTCAAAGCTGGAAGCAGGACTCTTTGTTCCACATAATTAACTTGATCTTGACTAATGACTATCTAATGGAAAATCTGCACATGACAGCAAATTCTGCTACGAAACTTGACCATTTCTTTCACAGGTAGCCAACAGACATCAAATACAATTACAACAGTTAATACAAATATACTTCTCAACACTTCTTGAAAATTAACTAATGGCATTTGCCTATAGGCCACAGGTACTATTCGAAATTTGGTCCATGATGAATTCTGGAAGCAAGTGTTCCACATAAAGCTGTGTACGTAGTGAAAGGCATGACTGAATTCAAACTGCTGTTAAGGTCTTCAGTTACTTTACCAGGTAAGTCAATCAATATAATTAGCAATAATTATTATAATACAGTGTGGCTGTTACCCAACAAGAGGCTTGGTATTATCTTGGTTCTCACAGATTTCATGTGAACTAGCTTAGGTGCTCTGAAGAGTTGTCATATCTTGCACCTCTCTTACCTTGTGGCCAAAATAAGTTCTGCCAGTCTTGCTTGGCATGGTACGTACTCTGACTGGGGCTTTGGAGAAAACAGTTACAGTAGTAAATTGCCCTGAAATAATGAATTTTATTACAAAAAACATTTAATGTTTCATATAGGTTTCAGAGATGATACTGTTTTCATTATCTTGCCTCTATAGCCTGCAGTGTAATACAATAGACAGGTAATACACCTCAAATTGATCAGAATGAAATAAACATCAGCTTCAGAAAAGTGTGGTCTAGATCCTTAGAGTTTAGTAAAAATAAAGGAAATAATATAGGTCAATGAGATTTGTAATCAGGACAGTATCAATACAGAATAATTACAGGTATTTGCTGTTATTTTTGTGAGAAAGACATTCACTGCTTCTCACAGGAAAGAAATATTATTTATGATCTCAGTCAGAAAAGAAGCTGCCAGTCAAATCAGCAACTGGAATGCATTTTTTCCTTCATGAATATTTGCATACTACCACATTACATTGTCCTCTTCATCACTCCGCTGCTCAGCTCAAAGTCAATGGTTTATTTCTTGCGGCTCAGAATGTTACATTTCTAAATGGCATGTGAATTAAAATACAGTACCTCTCCAGAGTGAAACCAGATCTGTAGTTAAGAGCACCCTCTAACAGATGGCGAGGAGCTTTACTGATGCAGTACTGTCTCTTCACAAGGTAGCCCACAGGAAACATCACTTTTGAACATAGCCATTTTGAGAGTGAACCCTGCTGATTAACACAGAGCAGATATAATTATGTGCACTAGTAACACTCCATAGTAGCAACAGGGACTTGACTTAATGGTGCTTAGAGAGTCAGATGAGTGTGCTGTGGATGCCTTGGGTACCAAGAAAAGAATAATCAGCATTTAACTGAGCTCATAAAATTCAGTTTTAGCTAGGACTTTTCTGTTTTATGGAAGATGATGGAATACAGACAGATTTTATGACAGTAATTAACATTTATTTTTCCACTCCTCACATGCTTTCTAATATATATATATATTTAAACACTACAATTCAAATTTTAAGAATAACTGGGAAATCTGACTTTATATCTCGCAGTAAGAAGAAATTACAGAACTAAGACTAAAAAAGGTTTTCAGAGTTATGGAGTATATGTTCAAATAGAAGTCCACAAATATACCTCAGCTTGATATAAGCAGGAATTCTCTGCCTTCAAAAATAGAACTTTACAAAGCATTTCTATTTATAATGACAAAAAGTTTGTATTTTTAGGATTCTTGCTGTAAAGTCATCTTTGAAGAAAGATGTAGCAGTTCTTAAAACCAGAGGCAAGAATATTATCATAATGTATGAGTCTTACAGAAGACATCTGCATCCTACAGTCACATGTACTTTGCTGTAAGAAACCTCACTGTCTCAGTGAACGTAAAGGAATATGAAATTAAAGCCTCATTTTTAACTGTATTAATTAAGCACAGTACTGAATAACTGAAGGATAAAAATTGAAGTGCATGAAGGGGTTCTGTTGTTTTTCTATAAAAAGGCAGAGGACACTAAACACTCTTCTTGTATGCCATGCAGAACATCTGTATTCTCAGGCACTGTTCAGTCTATTTGCAACAAAAGTTATATAAGACGTGACAGCTTCCACTGCAAATGCAAAGGTAAGGAATATAGCCAGTAGTATCACTCTTAGAAAGAAAATTCCTAATGTCTTTATATCCCTTGGAATTGAAATACATTTGGAAAAGTAAGGTTCTGTCTAAAACTGAGAAGATAATTTACATGGAATAATTTAATTTCAAAATCCTAGTATGAATGAAAATTTCCACATTAGAGTGGGCCTTTCTTACAGTATTTGCCCGCTGAATGCTTTCAGTGCATACAGTTTGAGCACTGGAGACCAGCTGACAGAAAAGCTCCTGGGAAAATTCAGTTTTGATGTTGTTTGACCTAAACTAGTTCAGTTTTATAAACACCTGTTACAAATGTTTAAAAGCTTGGAAGCTGGCAGTAAGCCGTGTGAAATCAAGCACAGTGGTTTATGTTAAGCGTGCAGTATGCGTGACCTTTTCTGAACTTACGGCTGGAGTTAATGTCATTAGCATCTCAGGAAAGGGGGTAGCGACGTCATACATACTTGGATGACAGAGAAAAAAGGAAATCTAGTACTATAAATTAGGTCCAGCAACCTATTGACTGTGTAATAGTCAACTGTGCTAGATAGGGTTATTATTTATTCAGTTACTTCTGCTCACACCATGAAACACTGCAGAACTAAATGATTGCTGGTAAGTGCCCCTGAAGGGGGGGTAACCATTCTGTGGAAGATACTTTATTTGAACTCACATTGGACACAATACATCACGCCCTTGTAGTGCTGACACACTGTTAAATGTTAGACTTGGTTCCAACTTGTTGCCTACAGAGATGCTGTACTTATGATGTTTATTTTAATTTTACCAAGTTACATACTTTCTGCTTTATAGCTTCTTGCTTATGTGTAAATATAGCAGACTAAGTTTTTACAAATGGTGCAGACATTTCTAAAACAGAAGTATTTATTGAGGAAGCTTTTCATGCAAATTTACCTGACAATAAACTGTTGAATAGATGTTTCTTGAATACTGTATGACTAGAAGAGAAACATTAAGTCAATGTAGAATTTGTTATTTACAGCATTCACTGATTTTAGAACTAATCTATGTTATTAACATGTTATCTGCATTTACACCATGAACAGGCTGGTGATGGGTTTTATGACAAATCTTGAGAAGCAAGTAGCAGACTTCAGCACTTGAAATAATTTGACATAGGAAATGTGTCAGTTAAGTTACTTGAGAAAAAGATAATTTGAACTTAAAAGCATTGCTCATTTGAGAATCTAACTCTTCTCTCATTTGTTACAAGATGTACAGAAGGGCTTTTAAAGCACTGACTACTGCATTGATTAATTTCCAGAATTCATGTTTCAAACCTAACAAATTGCCCTAGCCTGAGGCATCCAAAACAACCAGCAAATTTTCTCAGTTTATTACACACATTCTATCAAGAAAATTCTAGGTTCCTTTTATTTGTACTCACATTTTTCACTTAGGTGCCCAGAATAATGATAATGTAAATTGGGCTTCAGTAAGTTGGAAAGACCAAAGTTGGAAACACACAATGTAACAGAATGTTAACTGAGCACCTGGGATGTAAAACAAGAGGTACATAAAGAACAAAGTACAACACTGTGATCTGAAGAAGGAATAACTGGAAACTCACTGAAGGCAGAGAGCTTCCAGCCCTTCTATCTCTTAAGAAGTGAAGGGCACAGCATATCTTATTTCACAGTATTTCCCCCTCAGAGCACAACAGTGCATCAGAGAAATCTCTGTGGCAAAACACTACCCTACATTTAATCTAAATGAGTAGGAAATGAAAATAAAAGGTTTCATGTCCCATAAAAGAAACCTTTCAGTGGTGTGCGTAATGATAATCAGACATAGAAACACATTTGTGTTAAAAATCTGACAGAGGCAACCGTGTTTTTGTTACCCGGCATTTTCAAATACAAACTCATTACAAAACAAAACAAACAGCCTCTCAAAATTGTTCCATGAACAGAGGTAACACTGAGGTAAATTACTAGCTTGAGAACCAATAGAGTTTAAGACGTTAATGCTGAACAGGTCATGGGAGCACTAAATATTTTAATACCATCGTGGTTGTTATGATGTGATCCTTACTAAGTGAAAAGTAAACTTCAGTCTAAGTGGTAAATCTTCAGCTGTAAAATAACTACCACAGAATAAAGAAGGTTTCTGTAATTATTATTACTTTCAGCATATTCTGTGTTGGTGTATTTGCTCTGTCTTCAGAAATCAAGAGTTCTGTTAACGATGATGTTTCATTTTGTGATGCTCCCAAAGTATAAGTCTCCCCATACACTTTCCACTAGAAACACCAGTTGATGTCATAAGCTTTAAGACAGAAAGTTAAGGGCATAATTATTTCTGGAAAAAGCAATGGAGACAGAACCTTGGAAGGTGCTCTCAACAGAAAGTTTTAGATCATCACAGCACTTACAGATTTGCACATTCAAAAGCTAATTTTCCAGTTAAAAAACAGTACTGAGGTAAACAAAAAAAAAAAAATCATAAATTAATGACTGTTTTACCAAGATTAAAAAAAATAAGAAAAGACAATCTGGAGAGCCAAGACTAACTCTGGAAGCAACCAAACAGTAGACAACCCAGGAAGAAGTAGTGCAGCATGCATACTGAAAATTGCATAGATTTTTGTATGCCATTGGGAGGATTCAGACGCCTATTTGCAGCCTGACACGCATTCAGTAATTTGAAAGTTCTCTTTAAATTTAGTTCTGACACTGGCAGGAAAAAAAAAAAAAAACCAAACAGCCCAAAGATAGAAATAAAAGCATTTCTTGATAGATTTAACACAGTTGTCTGAATCAAGTTCAGAAGTCTCAGTTTCTGTGATCTGATGCCTTTTCTGAGAGCTGGTAACTTGGTGACCTGAGCATGATCTTCCTTCTTAACCCAGGATACTATTGTTACTAAAAGGTATCACTAACTTTACGGAAGCATAAGCAAGACTCTTTCTTTCTTACAGAAATAGCTATTGATTTATGTGTTCAGAATCCAATTATAAAACTATATGGCTACTGTGACTAAATTGGTATAATAAGGAGTCTAGTTTACTCCCCCACCATCTCTACACTACCAAGCTGGCTTTTATCAGTGTCCTTGAATTACAAGAAATTTGCAAATCATTCTGGAGGTTGTAGTATGTCCTCAGAATACAAGTGCATCGTTAGGAAAGCTAGCCATGTGCCAGCCTGTGATTGTTGCTTGTGTTCCACTAATGGAAGTGCAAACGAGTGTGACTGCCAAAGGCAAAAAAAAACCAAACAATAGGAAAAAAATAAAGGAGCTGAGAGGGATATAAGTTTCTGCATGAAGATTAATAAGTGTTCATTTTGGATATACAAGCATGGATTCTGGCCTACTTTAAATTATCTTCAAAGCACTTCATACTCCTTTACTTTGAATGTAGTTTCAAATTTCTCTGTCTAGTAGCAAGCATGATATGCAACCACCCAAAAAAACCCACTAATCTGTTTTCACTACTGTTAGTAAAGCAACCAAAATTCAAAGTTGAGATTCAATAGCACTCTACTTCAAAATGAGAGCTACAGCCTGAACAACAAATTCTAGTCAATAACTGCTGCAGTTTTAATGTTCTGTTCCTAGTCACGAACTTCTGTTCAGAAATACTTCCGTGTGTTTTGTTAAAGGTACAACACAAGCATGCTTTTTTCTACAATTAACTTCTGGGTAATTTCTGGATGGCAACTACTCATAAGCAGCTGGCAGGCTCTTTTTATCATCTATGCAGCTAGATGGGATTTGTTAGAATATAAATAGTAGCTGTTAAAACTGTACTTAAAATTTTATGTGTGTACATGAATGCATACACACATATGTGTGCACTCACACTTCCTGTGGGGAAGCAAAAAAAGTGGCTTAACTGCCACTCGATTTCACAAGGCAAAGAAAAAGCTTCACAAATAATAGTTGAAAACCTAGCCAGTTTCTTTACTGCAACATAACGCAGAACTGTGGGCCTTGTACCTTTGCTGAGCTTACTTCACCATACAGCTTACAAACAAAACAGCATTTTTGAGCCACTCCTCCCAAAGCTTCTTCAAACAGCAGGGACCTGAGGGGTGCCTGTTCTCTGCATCAAACACACCACTGCTTCAAGCCATCAGAGAGAGGCTGGACGCAGCCAAGGACAAGACTTCGACCTACCCAGCTCCTCATCTACTCCAGCTCTGCAGCTAAACCCCATGCAACCCAAACACTTGATTTGACACCCAAAGTACTCACACACAGCTTGGTGCTCTCAAGACACTTTCAGGTGCCTGCACATACCTCTGAACAGCAGAACGAGTACGTGAAACCTCCTCCCTTACAGAGGCATGGAAAAGCCTTCCCACCGCCGGCACTTACTTTGAACTGACCCACAAACAAAGCTCGGAGCCCACAGAGCACCCGCAACTGCCGAGGCACCCGAATACAGAGGCTTAGAAACGAACTTACCCCACGGCAGGCCCAAGGCGCTGCTCCCGCTCTGCCGCCGCTCTCCCACCCGACGGGGCCGGGCACTGCTACAACAATGCGTTTCCAAGGCAGCCCACGCACGCGAGGCCCCCTCCCCGCGACGTTCTAGAACCATATCGAAGGGGGCGGCTCATGGCTGACCCGGCCCAGCCCGGCCCCGCCATAGCGGCCC
>WTXV02057042.1:0-24638 GCA_009823435.2 Nymphicus hollandicus
TAAGGAGGAAGTTCTTTACTGTGAGGGTGGTGAAGCATTGGAATGGGTTGCCCAGGGAAGTTGTGAATGCTCCATCCGTGGAGGTGTTCAAGACCAGGCTGGACAGAGCCTTGGGTGATACTGTCTGGTGTGAGGTGCCCGTGCCCATGGCAGGCGGGGTTGGAACTAGATGATCTTAAGGTCCTTTCCAACCCTAACTATTCTATGATTCTATGATTCTAAATGCGTCCTTTGGTATTCTTTTCTTTATTCCCCAAATAACTTGCATTCTTCTATTTTACTTAACTTCAGGATAGCCTCAAGTGTTGTCTCTTGACTAGTGTGTATCAGTCATTCTGAGGGATTTAATATGACAATTTCGTCTTCCTTTTCAAACATTATTTTTACACTGAGTACAGATTCTTCCAGAAATAGTGTAGATTTTCGCTATCATGGGCCTCTTCTTACTATTTTCATGGAAGAATTAAAAATGTCCTTTAAGCCTATGCATTTTGTTTTCCCTCTCTCCCTCAAAAAAGTCCAAAAAACAATATCTCACAACACTTCAACATAAAAAATCTTCTGAAGATGAATTCTCTTAAGGAATACCCAAATCCAGATACTTGTCAGATGGAATACATTTGAACACATCTGAACATAATGCCTGCCTTACTCATACCACAGGCTTTCACTTTATGTACTTACTTAAAAAATAAAGTCACAGCAAATGTGACAGAAGATTTGCTCTGCTGTGTTTGTGTCTCTCTGAAGTCCAACCTAGAAAAAATTGTCAACTAATCATTAGAAGATTAAAAAAAGGGACAGGACAGATGAAAAGATTTAGCCTGTTAATTGATTAGTATTTTTAACTTCGAAAAAAACATTCAACAAACTTACTTACACTTGTGCAAGTACAAATGCCCTTCAGAGCAACTAACTGACTATGAAGCAGAGAGAAGAAACACTTGATCTAAATTAAGATAATTTTTAATATCCAACCATGCTTAACTTTGGATAAACTAAGAGTAGCACTGCCTGGGTAGAAAAGTATCCAGCACTAGCAGACAGATCACATACGTCCTCCTTCCAGTGAAGAAAAAAGGTACTAAGCTCAAATCCAATCTTCTAGTTTATATACTGTAAACATTTAGCAATATAAATGAGGTGAATCATCTTACCAGCTCTCTTTATCATATTAGAATTGCAACAGCAATAGAAAAGAGAGATAAAAAGAGAATAAGCCAAAACGAAATACCAGTGAAGATAAAGGTCTGATATTAAAGGGTTTCTGTGACACATTTTAAAATTACCATAAAAGTTCTTGCAATTTAGTGCTCAGTGGCAATTTCAACATCTAAATAAAGGTTACACTAACAGTAAGATCTAGTAAGTGCAGAAAGGGAAGTTGCATAGATTTGTTTTCAGTTACTTTGTATCAAACTATTGCATCAATAAATCAAATTTATGCTAGTTAAACTTCTGAAAATGACTATTTATAAAATTCAGCTTTTTTTTTAAAGAAAGATCAAGAAAATATTTTTTTGCTTTTTTTTTGCCTCTTTTTTTTTTTTTTTCTTTTAAGACTGGAACTGCTGAGGTAAAGACTAGTTACATATCCTGTAAAAATAATGCAATGATATCTTTAGTGGAAATAAAATTAATTTCATCTTTGTACTATATTTTGTTTATGTAACTAGAAAACAGTAAATGCTGTTTATTTTTCTAAATGCAAGAATAGTTTTAAGTATCTGTGTTCATATCTTTTTAGAAAAGAAATTAGAACATGCATTTTAGTAGGTAATGGCAAACAAAATCGACCCTTAGCCATCGGCTGTGCAAGGTTATTTTAGCATATCATGCCTCTGAGAGTTCTAGATCTTTGCCAAAAAATTTGAAATTAATTAATGGGTACCCAAGTTTAAGAGAAGATGGCATCCAGATTTGAAGAGAGTGCTGTGTCATCAGCTCATTTAATTTGGAGGTCATGATTAAAACAAAATGAAGATATTCTATATTAAGGAGATTGTTTTTATTTATTCAAAGTATTTAATATAACTGCATTATTCAAAGCACTAGTAAAGTCTTAAAAACATTTTGAAGATTTTAATATCCCATTTACATTTTAAGCCATTTATTTTAAACTGATTTGTCTGTCTTTAAAAGTGATTAATGCAAGGAACCCAGACATGCTGACTAAATGAAAATCTCCCCCTTAGGAACACTTCACTGAAAACACTGTCCTAGTTACTAAAATAATAATTATAGTGAAAGTTTCTGGAGATAAAATTATATCAAAATATGCCTCTGAGCTTTAAACTTAGTCAAGCTAAAATTTAGCTTGCCGCAAAACTTACTGAATCAAGCTGTGTGTTTATAGAGCTCTTTGAAGAAAAAAATAACTATATAGTAAATCTTAAAATAAAAATACAAATAAATACCATATAGGAAAGGTCTTTTATGTGATTTTTTTTATATTTTCTGTCTACAGTGAGATTTTATTCTGATTGAAAGCACTTATGAGATAGAAGAAATTATAATAATTCTCAAAGCTGTCTTTTTAATTAATTTTGCATTCCACCTACCCATGATAGATGGGTAGGCATTTGACAGGAGATTAAAGTTAAATGATTCCCTTTACCTAACAGTCTGTTATTTTTGTATGTGATTTTGCCGGTTTCTTGGGCAATAGCTTTAGATTAAAAAAAGGACAAATGTGAGTATCTGTGTGTGCATGTCTATACACATTAGATAAACATGAAAAGTGCAGTCTGCACCAAATTATCTGGGTTTGAATCCTAAACTTAATTTGAAGTGTCTGAATGCATTTTGGCCCTCTCACATTTTAAATAGTGAATATATGTTTAGTCTGAACCTCTTCCATGGTTATTGCCACCCAAATTTTTATTTGCTCTTATTAGGTCATGTGGTGGTCAGATTTTTCCTCAATTTCCATTAATGTATTATTAAAACATTTCATTAAACTAATATTAAAATATTACATTAAACTCGGTTTTATGCATAATTTGGCCTAATGTTTCCTAGTAATTGTCCATATGTTTTAGAGCAAAATTACAGCAAGCTTTTCTCAGCTGATAGGCTCTTGGTAGTTGGAATCACAACTGAAGCTCCGGTTCTGAAAATTTATGCTGAAATTTCTGTTCAAATTTAATTGTTATAATTTCCCAAATAAGATTTTAGAAGCTGTGGCTGGAGGCATAATGTCTACCTAGTAGATACTGAAAGTTAAAAAAATGTGGAGAGCTTCATTAACTCATTGCTTTACAGCTACAATTACAGAAGTGTAGTGTACCATGTGGCTGAAAAAAAAAAAAAAAAGAGAATTAAATAGCAGCTGTTAATCTATTGGGTTAAGAACATTACATAAAAGACTGTCATTTGCCTCCAGTATTGCATGTATTGTTGTCTAAGGTATATCTAATCTGATTATTGCTTAGTAGGTATAGCATATGTATCTCACCAGGCAAACTACCAGAGAGGTATAGAAGTTGTGCAGATAGATGTACAGGTTGTATAGATGGAGATACTGAGGAAAGAAATCAAGGACATTAGGCAAATCCAGAGAGCAGTGTAAAACAGATGTGCTTGTTTTATTGCATCATTGGTTATTAATTTGCTGATTTGAAGGTGTAATGATCTGAAACCGTCTTTCATGTCCCCCATTCCCTGTTCACAACTGTTGTCTCTCTGGCTTTTACACCCTTGCGTTAAGAGATCCCATGTGAATTTGGTACAGTCGCCACAAAGGAATCTCCCAGCAATTTGGCAGTGTTAACATAAAGAAGACATATAAAGCTTAGCTCAGTTCAGCTACCTAAGGTATTTCTTTTCCTTTACTGACACAAAGCATAGTATCATGAGGTATGTTATAACCAAACTGTGTCTCATATGAGGACTATTTTCTACACCCAGTCCAACATGTCCCAGAATATTGGCTGGAAGGAAGTGTGTTTAGTAAGGATGTTAGGAGAAGAATATTGAGTGGTACATGAGAAAAAAAGATATAGAAGGCCTAGGGACTTGTCAGTCATATCACACATTGAATTCAATCAAACACATTAGCATCCTTTCAGGCATGTGGGCAGATAAATACAACCTGGAATACTGCTGCTTGTTGAAGACTTCAAACAAGGCTGTTTGACACAAAATATAAGAAAAAATCAGTTATAAATATCAGCATTAACTGAAGATATAGCTATATGTATCGATGTTTGATTATTCATTTCCGCTTGAATCTTTCATGTGGAAGTATTACATAGATTTCATCATTGAGAATTAATACTATTGCTAATAGTGCAATATAGAATTCCTTCTTTTCCCCCCAAAAAAAATGTAGGTTACCTCTTAAAATTGATAAATAATTAAGAAAAAATATCTTGCATCAGCTGTAGAAAAATACATTGGGAAAAGAGTAAGAAGAGAGACATGCTGTTTGTGAAGAATGGCATTTTTATGATTTCTATTGTAAGAGGCCTGAATAGAGACGACTGTATGAGCAACTAGTTTAGCAATATCTTTAACCCTTATAAATTGTTAACCATTCAGTGACAATGCTATTTTGTTCTTATTTTTTTCTTTTATCAGTTTTGGAAGCATATAAATAACTAGCCTCACTATGCTAAATTGTATTCTTATATAAAAGACGTATGGCCATATTCACAGGATACTTAGACACCAATTGGCGCCTTACTGCCTAAGCTTAAATACACACCTAGGACACGCACCTGGAAGTAATACTTTGAACCTGGCTTGTTTCTGACTGGTAATTTATTTTAACACTAGGGAAATTAATAGACCTGTGGCCCTTCTTATAGCATTTTTCCAAATAGATGGGTCTAGGACATGCTGTCAAGGAGCAAAACAGTTTAACTGAAGTAATAAAAGCAAATTTTATGCAGGGTTTGCAACTATGCTTTTGATGAAGGTCAGTGGGGGAATATAGTTCATACTGTATATTTGTACTTTTGAAAAGCACAGTCACATCTAAAGGGAAACATGTTTCTTTCTATATTTTAGAATGCCTCTTCAAAGCTTGGGCCAGCTCTACTTGTAACTTTGTTTTGAATTGCTCAAGAGCAATAAGCAAAGAAGTTCTGAGGCAAAGATGTTCTAAGAAGAAATAATATGAAGAGTGAGTGCTTGTCATAACAAGTTCATTGAAAGGTTAATCAGCCAGAAATCTCTTAATGGTTCCTACTTATAAAGAAAACATAATTTTTGAGATAGGTTTTAAAAAATAAATTCTATTACATGCATGTACAGTATGAGTACTCTCCTGTGAATAAATAGAACCACTGGTGCAGTGGTTCTATTCAGAATAAAGTTTCCTGATGTTGAAACAGTGTCTGCAATGTTCATGAGTCAGTAAGAAAGATTTTTTTGAACTTTTTGATTAAGTTCATGACTCAATAAGAAAGATATATTTTTATATATATACCTTTTGGCACTGCTATGACAAATTAAAGTAAAACTTTACCAACCCAAATTTATTCCTGAGATGCCTGCTGTGACTGTTCCCTGATTCTCAGAACGTGTATTTAATTCAACTTTTCCTGATTTCTTCAGTGGCACTGCAAATGAGGTATGGAAAGAACATCAGAAATAGTTACCTATAATTGCATAGCAATTAGATGGGGTGACATTTCTTAGAGCATGCAACATATGTGATGTTTCTTTGGGTATTTTGTAATGTCATTTTCTTTTAGTGGATTCAAAATGAACTGTGCTACTATAAATGTGTTCTGTTGCTAACAGTAAGGACAAAGCAGTAAGAATGTTTTTGCTTAGTCAGCACCTCCAGTTGACTTTGTTAACATGATTTTAAGTTGGAAGGTTCTCAGAGTTGTATGATGTCTCACTGGCTCAGGCTGTGATCCTTGTCACCTTTCTTAAAGAGGCTGGAAACTCAGCTCTTGAGAGTCCTTTTCACACATCTAGTTGAAATGTAAAGTAATTCCTATTGCTGAGAGGATAAAGACTAGGGCTTATAGTTGGAAAGTTGCAGATGAGGCAGTATATCTGCTTAATGATACATAAAGGATGCTCTATTCTCCCATTATTTTTGATGTGTGACACAGACATTTTTTCTCCCATTCTTAAATGGCTTCATTTTTTTGAACACAAGGGTGGGGCTATTGCTTTAGTTCTGCAAGAAAACCACAGTTATGACACTCTATAATTGCATTTTGAGAGAATCCAAATTAAAAAAAAGTTTATCAGGTTCTATTAAAGTGAATGTGAAATTGCTAGGACTCTTGTGATTATTTATTATTTTCTTTGAAATAGTTTTAAGACTATGTTGATTAACTTGCTGTTGTGGTGTGACTTTTCATAGCAAGAGTGTGCATTTGTCTTTTGAAAGATACAACAGATCACTGCTGCTATTTTTGCAGTACAATTGAAGATTATTTTATGAGGATCTCAGGAGTGGGAGGGACTGGAAAAATGCAGCCAATTACTTCTGATGATATTCATTACCTTTAGTAGTGATTATTCACTGTGGCAAATCTTTAAGGAAGAAAAACAATAGATAATCTTTCTCTGTTCTTCAAAATATGTGAAGCTGCTGTTGGTTATTAAACAGCAGTTAAAGAGCTGTTAAAATATTTTGACAGTGGAGCAGCAAGGAGGAAGCCAATTAAAAAATAATCATGAGGCTGAATGAGCAGCTAAAGATGTTCTTCTGCCTATCATGAATGGCAGGTGATGATTGTAGAAATTTTACAATTTGTCTGTGTTTAGAAAAAACTGCCCGCACAAAGAATATGATAGAAAAATACAGAAAAGCCTGTGCAAGAAATCTGTTGAGCTTAGATTTTAAGGACAACAGAACACAATTTACCATCCTCATTGTTACTCCTTATTCCAACCCTTTTTTGCTCTTATGTCTGCGTAGGATTTAAACCTTATGAACATAAGGAGACCGCGCAAGTCTATTTCCTTCCCTGCTGACTTTTTTTTTTTTAACTTCTTTTTTGTACTGTCGTGATGGTGTTTAAGCATGGTGATACAGGGGAAATTATTCAATACATTTTTACCACATAATTGACAATTTAATTTCTCCGAGTAGCTTGTGCTTGTCCACACAGTGTGAGTGTTCACCCACTCAAAGCATAGCCTGCGCTAGTTTAGCATACCTGAAATAACAGAAATATTCAGTGGGTCTGGGGAGTAGGATGTCAGAGGGAGAAGGAGAACTCAGTGAACAGCTGTTAGACTAAAAGAAGTGAAATTAGGTATCCCCTGTGATGGCGAGACTTTTTACAGCTGTAGCAAGTGCCCACATGACAGCAGGACACTTTGAGGATGAGAGAATGAATGAACAGATCTGCATGGCAATAGTAAATAGATAGTTTTACTGTATCTTTCTATAGTAAACAGATAATTTACATAAAGGTAAATATCCCTGGCTGGTGTATTCTGGTTTTCTTTCTAACTGATTTATATGTACACATCAGCAAATATTTAAGTAGTTTGGAGGAATGCCTCACTGACAAGGTTAATGGGTTGCTGTGTTTGGAGCTCACCTGTGTTTCTCTCCCTGCCCCATTCCGTTCCATTCTTTGCTATGCCTGTGCATACAAAAGCCTTATGATATGCTGAGGCAGAAAATTATTCCTAATCTCCCATTACTCGATCTGAAAAAAACCACACTTCGTATAATCACCCAATGAAGCAGACAGCCTGTGCATCAGCTCTCCTGTACATCATAGAATTGTTCTTTATGGGCAAGTGAACTAGCTAACCCAAACAGAGTAACTTTCTGATAGCTAATTTATTCTGTGCTGAACCAGGGATTAACAAGATTTAGAAATTCTAGATTTTTTAAATCTCTTGCACTATATTTTCAGGTTGTAGGAAAAAAGTACGGATTCTTTCCCCTTACTTGAAACTTGTACCATTGCACTTTTCAATGCACATTACTTCCTAAACAGGTTATACTTAAAGGAAACTTAAAATATTTTTTTCTAGTTAAGGACATATCTTTTGGATTACAGGGACAAAAGAAAACATACATCATACATCTATCATAATTAACGTGTATTTCCAGTAGTCTTTTCCTGTCGTTTCTACAACCTTCACTCTCTGATGAGCAGAACATGAAAATTCTGTCATGTTAAAATTAGAAATGAACTTTTGAACCTTCAATGCTAAAAATTAATAAAACGACTCTTTCCTGTTTGGTTGACGCAGTAAATGATATAATGCAAATAAGAGGAGATTGTATTACAGAGTGATTTGAGTTAGAAGGATTGCTCTGCACCACCACTCTAACTATAGAGTAATCCTATTAAGAAGTGGAAGTATGAATGGAGACATTTGTTAAGCCCAATACACACACAGGAAGATGAAATAGCACAGCAGTGATTTCACAGTGTAGCCTTATTTTGTTTCTAATCATGCTGTTTCCTTTCCAGAATATATCCAACTTTTTTCTAATATGGTAATTAGAATTCTGTTCCTTATAACAACTTCACAATTGTTTCTGTGTTAAAGTTTAAGTGCATAGTGTTATATAAAGAGTATAATCTCTGTTGTCATGTAAACCTAGCCAATAACTAAGTACTACGCAGCCCTTCACTCACCTCGTCTCCCCCTTTGGGTTAAACCATTACAATCTCATAAGTAATTATTTGCTTGGTCTATCAGTTTGTAGCTGAAAGGAACTGAGGGGTTATTTTTATTGTTTTATTTCATTTTTTTCCATAGGACTATGTGATGACCTATATTTTTCCATGGAACTTGCTCAACTGGAAAGTTCCGTTGGTTAATTTAATTCTGCATCTGCCCAGGCCTATTCCAGACCAACAGAAAATAAGAAGTGAGCAAGATGTCAAACACCAGTTTTGATTTTTAGGAAATAGGTATAATAAAAGTCTGTGTGTGAACTTACAAGAAGGGAAAATGCTCACCAAAATGTAACAGTTTTTAGAGTCTTATCTTTTTGCATCAAAATCTTGTTTACTTTAGTATCAATACATTTTAAGAAGTCAGTGATCATTGTTTGTCTTTCCTCTTTTTAAGTAACTAGGGGTAACAGGAAAAGGAATAAATTATTAACTTCCTGTTAATAAAGTGTAGGGTTTTCTGCTGATGAGTTACTAGTGTGACCACTTCAGGTCTTCATGCAAGTAATATATTCTTTGATGTTTCATTGCTATTTTATTCTTGGTTATTAATGAAGGTCATTCATTCAACCCTTCTACTGTTTTTTCTGATGCTTTTTCTGTCTCCTTGTTTGCTCCTTTCATGAATACACTTCTCTTTCCATTTAATTCTTTCAAATCATAGTATCTGTTACATGCTTGCACACATTATAGGCAAGATATGTTTGCAGGTGTCTTTTGCTTTAGACTAATCTTTGTGAAAATTGTTATGAGTCATTACAAATGTAAATTGCTCATCTAGCAATTCCCAGAGGTAAATGTGGGAAAACAAGGATTTTCTGGTTTTCAGAGTATAGACCCTCACTCTATTAAATCATACTTAAAAGAGGTGGAAAAAAATGACTATGAAGTCTTTCTCCATAGAAAATGGCACCTCTATCTTGAATAATGATGGGGCAGGTTCTTACTAAATCAACCTTGTACCTATGAATTGTTTTACCCTGTTTTAGACACCGTATCACCAAGAATTCTTACATAAATCACCTAGAAAATTCAATAAGGATGTAGGGAATCAAATGGTGGTGATGCATTAGCAGGGAGGGAGCATTAGTTCTCTGTGAGTAAAGGATGATGTCAGGGTGCAATGTTATTGCAATAGATTGGAATATAAGGTGCAGTCACAAAGATTTAAACTCAGAATTGCTTGAACCTAACTTGTTGAAGTATGTAGAAAACCTTTGATTTTTAAGGTAAAGTTTGTCAAATATGTATGTTTAAAATTCATCTTCTTCTGAAGTACTGTTTGGAAATTATTTTTGTGATTTTCTTTTTAGCATGAGAGATACTTTTCTAAACAGAAATAGAATTTCTATTTAGAAAAGTAATTCTATTTAGAAAGGTATCTCTCAGCGCTGGAAAGTGCGTCGTTGAAACACAGTATTAACTTCTTCACATCAGTATCTTCAAACATTACCTATGTCAAGCTTTGCTTTTCACGAAGTATCAAATGGTGCATTCAGGTAAATTTGAATTTTGGCTTCCTTTTGCTTGATATTTTAGTTCTCTTAAAAACAAAAGGCCATGTTTTTCATTTAAGCTAATGGACCTTTATTATGCTGAAGTAATGCGACCATCTATCAGTACAAATTCAACCATCTTTTTAAGTTTATTGCAAGAGGTATCATCTGTTCAGCTACTTCTTGTTTGAACCAGTTTGGTATAAATGAGAAGTGATCCCAAACTTTTAAGAAGTGACTGCAAAATGTGATTAAGTTAAACTACATATCAGTGGTTTAAGAGATACATCGTATTTTCTTACTAATTTAAACCATGTTTTCTTTGCCACAGTGATGCAGTGTTATTTTCTTGACAAATATTTCTCCTTGACATAATTTTCACGTGAAACAAAAATTGTCTTCTTAGGCTGATAAAATTTATTTGTACCACCGTGATAATGAATTAAGTGTGTATGCTACTACATACCTTAATAAGAATGTAGACAAAAGAATAAGCATAATATATTAACCTGCATACTGTGTTTCTTCCAGTGTGAAAAGAGTCAGGGGAGAAACAGAAGCAACACTGGTTAGTAGTTGAAGTATAAAAGTGTAATTCAGATGTAGAACTGTGCAAGTAAATCATACATGGATATGTGCATAGGTAACTTGGGTTACCTATGATCCTATCCCATGTTTAGTACTTGGATATCATGATTCATTTGATGGAGTACTGCTGTTCTATGTAAAACATTGGAAAATAATATTAAGGTAAGACATTTGTATTTTGCTGTCACTCATTTTAGGGAACAGGAGTAATACCACATGGCAAACTTCAACTTGCACTGTTCAGAGACTCTTCATAACCTGTGCATGCCTTTAAAATAACGGAAAACAAAGTACCTTATTGTCCTGGGTTCAGCTGTAGCAGTCATTTTTCTCCTTGGTAGCTGGTACAGTGCTGTGGTTTTGACTTGAGCCTCAGAACAGCGCTGATAACACACCAATGTTTTCAGTTGTTGCTAAGTAATGCTTACTCCGATCAAGGACTTTTTCAATCTCATGCTCCGCCAGTGAGGAGGGGCA
Source organism: Nymphicus hollandicus (assembly GCA_009823435.2). Taxonomy (NCBI): domain Eukaryota; kingdom Metazoa; phylum Chordata; class Aves; order Psittaciformes; family Cacatuidae; genus Nymphicus; species Nymphicus hollandicus. The sequence continues at coordinate 11,186 of WTXV02057042.1, forward strand.
CGGGAAGCCGGGAGGAAGCAGAGACAGGACACCTGATCCAAACTGGCCAAAGGGGTATTCCATACCACAGCACATCATGCCCAGCACATAAACTGGGGAAAGTTACCTGGAAGGCCCATGATTGCTGCTTGCATAGGGCTGGGTATTGGCTGGTGGGTGGTGAACAATTGCATTGTGCATCACTTGTGTTTATTGTTTTCTTTTCCTTTTCCCCTTTTAGTTTTATGAATATAAAACCATGACACTTATGAAGCAATTTCAAATATAAAATAAATATGAGGGTTGCATGTGCTAGCTGTGTAGTTGCTTCAGGAAAACAAAAAGAGGCTAAATTCAATACGTAAATATGTTACAAATTCTAGTTTACAAATTTGTCATATATTTGAGAAAACTGAATGATATAAAATAAGCATTTCACACTAAAGAATGGTAATACATAAAATCTGCATGAGTGACCTGAACTTAGTTAATAGGAAACTCACAGCATAAGCATATATGCAACCTTCTGCCCCCTTCTGCCATGTGGATGTCTGAGTATCCTTCCCACCAATTTTAGAGTCATTTGGGGATAGAGACATCTTGCACCCTTCTTATTCAAGATTCTGCTTCAATGTAGAGTAGAGGAAAAGTCATATGGATATAAAACAATGAGTACGTGTAATACTGGGGTTTACTTGTTTCAGTAGTCATCTGAAAGTGGGAGTTTAGGTGAAATCCTGAGTTCCTGACATTACTGGGGTTTTTTTAGTAACAATCTAACGTAAAATGCAAAAGTAATCCATTCATCAGGATGTCAGTCTTCCAAATAATTCAGGTTTCGTTAAGGGGAAAAAATGCTGCTCTTTCCAAGATCTCTTCACATGAGGAATGTGTAAATTCTTTTTTTCCTTGAAGAGACGCTACAGGTCCTATAACCCACCTCCTAGACATGGTGTCAGGGTCACTGGCACTTCTGTCTCTCTTTGGTCTTAAACATATAATTCAGCAAGCCAGTGCTTAGAACTTTAAAGTAAAGTTGGGGTGAGCTAATAGAGGCTGAACTTGTAATACTTTAAAATACGCAAATCAATAAGATCTGGAACAAAATACGCTCTCATGAAAAGCACCCTGAATAATAAACATGGAAAAGTCAGGTCCATATGTTTTTTATTCTGTCTGGTACTTGTTTGCTAATAATACACAAATAACTGGAATCAGACTCTCTCTGAAGAATCATTCTCAACCAAAAAACAAACTGAAGTGTCTCAGAAGGTTGGATTTGTCAACTCTATTGCCTTCTGTGCTTGAATGTACTTCATATGGGAATGGAAGATTATAATTTACATATATAAAGTTCTGAAAAACAAACAAACAAACAAACAAGTCACAAGAATTCAAGGGCAATATTTGCTCTTGCAACAGATGTGATGGTCCACAGTTATTTACAGTGTCTTTTCAGGTATTCTGTGCTTGTTATGACTTTGTTGGCAGCAGTATTACAATATTACTATATTGCTCTTCAGCTGTTTTTAGTGTTAAGGATAGAGTAAACTTGTTTTATTAGAACAGGATAAACATGTTCCATCAATAAAGATAAGTATGTATTGCTTTGTATAAAGTGAAATCTTACCAGAAGTCAAAATCTACATTGCAATTCATCGTATTTTTTTAGACTCTGATGATGGATAATTTAGTGCCATAGTTACTTTCTGTACAGTAACACAACCTTAATGGCATTCCAGAATGATTCATTTGTAACAGGAAAGAGAAATATATTTCATGCATCACACAGTATAGGTCCAAGTTGCAAGATTACATAAATGATTTATTAATTTGCAAGGTTATTATTGGAGTTTATCTGACCTGTTTTACTGCTGGAGGCCATGAACTTTCCTGTATGGTGAAAATTCTAGATCTTTTCCAGTGCTTTTATCTTTAAAATACCTGTCAGCAAAATCTTTTTCAGTGTAGTAAATAAAGAATTAGACTCAGATGCAGAGAACAGCACTGTCGGATCACTGCTCAGGTTAATGCTTCCAGGAGATGCTTTGTAATGAAGTAGATTGGATAGATATGTTTACCTTTCCTTCCCTATAAACGATGCAGTGTTGGTTAGGTGTCAATATTTTTGAGAGTATTTTTAATTTCCACATTCTTAAATCAACAGATGCTTCAAAAAAGCATAAAAAGGTCCAATTTTAAATATAATAGAAGAACAAATGTATTCCCCATCGATTTGTCCAATCAGGCTCCTGAGCTGCATTTGAAAAATGAAACTTCACATCTAAATCATCTAGTGACCTTGTGAATTAGACAGCTCATCCCTGAACAGTTTCAGTGCCTTTTCATTCATGCATTAATACACTGGTACAAGATGGAGGGAGTTGAAAATATATATTTCTGGTTGATGGAAGGAGTTGAACTTCAGCGTTCTGTACTTGTTTGTTAATTTGCAAAAACTAATCAATCCTGTAAATTCTCACTTCAATTTTTCTACCCAGAAGTGTTCCCAGTAGGAAATGCAAAGGTAGTGCAATCAATAAGCCAAGCTCAAATTTCTTTCCTTCCTTTCCTTGGGAAGTATGCTTCAGTCTTCTAACCTATAACCAGCAGTAGCTGTGCCACAGCTCCTTAATGGTGCCTCTCATTTTAAAAGTGAGCAGCCAGTGGAGGTGAGAGGAAGACAGCTGGTGTGTACTTGGAGGCCCCCCAGTCAGCACCCATATGAACTACACAAACACACACAGAGGCACACAAGGTGTGACAATCTATGGGTTACTATGTCTCTAAATCTGCTACCTGCTAATGCCCATATCTTATCTTTGAGAAGCTGTGAATAATTATTCCTTACCTACCATTCTCACAGTTTATAGGCATGATGGGTGGGATTGGGTATAAATATAGGCACCTGCTACTGTTTAGATGCTAGGGTGTTCTTCTGACTGTCAGTCAGCTCTCCGGGAGGATACAGGTTTCACATTTGTCTTTTTGTACCTGCCAGCATAGTTTATGTGTCAGCTAATCTAAGTAATTAAGCTAGATCTTTAATCTAGATTTGTGGTATTTGAATCTCATATGAATTTGAAATCCTTTTGGCATCTCCACATGTGGAAGAGAATGCATTTTGGAACGAGTCAGTGGGATAGTGGTATTTTCCATTTTTCTCTTCATGTTGTCTAACATCCACTTACTGTGTCTTGTTGGATGCTATTTGCATCTTCTTTGACACTTAAAAAATTGATATTGGATGATTTATAATTAGCTTCTCCAGCCTCCTTTCCATTATTTCCCCTACTTGTCCATGTGATAAGTGACAAGAACAAAAATAAATACTATTTTTTCTTATGGCTTAAAATTTAATTCAGTAGAAATTATTTGGTACAGCTTTATATAAAAGATACATTTTCCCATGTTTCTCTTGTTTTCTTTTTCTGCACAGTTTCATTTTGCATTTTGTTCCTTCAAAGTAATTTTCTGAATGTATGCTACAGTTTTCACCCAGTATCTGAGGTGCTTGTATAAGCAGTATCATTTACCAGTATCTTGATTTAAAAGCAGGAATCTTTGCCACAGTCTGGTGTTTGATGTTTGTTTGTTGGTTGGGTTTTTTTCTACACCTATGCTTAGAATAGAATAATCTTGGTCTGTAATTTTTTACATGCTTGTTTGGAACATTGTGATCATGGACCCAAACCTAACTAGTAGCACTTTTTTCTTGCTTTTCTAACCTAATGAAAAAGTGTCTTTACTTTTACCCCATTTTCAAATTTCGTGCTTAAAAAAAAAAAAAAAAGGTTATTCTAACTTTACATTTCAATGATTGGATTGACAAGTTTCAAACTAGGGAGAGGTATTGTATTTGGTATTTGTATATTCAATGAGGTCCTGTAGATTACAAGCTAAGGTAGCTGAGCTATCTCTTGTTCTGAAGAATGCCAGTGACACAACACACTTGGAGCCCTACCATGCTTCCATTTCAATGTGATGCTGTTCTTTGGTAATAAAAATGAAAGCACATGTGACATCTAATTAGAAAGCAGAGAATGTTAATGAGAATTAAAATAAACTATTGATAAGTTGCAAATTGAATAATTGCTCACCTTCCTGGCCATGGCGAGGAAAATCTTAGCATCCAATGATTAAACAGTTTGCCCTGGATTTCTGACTTTTTAAGCCTGGGGAAATCAAGTTGGATATCCAATGTGGGTGGAAGTTTTTGATGATTTTGTCAGTTCTCTCTCTGCTTCAATTTAGCAGTTATGCTGGCAAAGATAGCCTATTCCAACAGGGTGACTGAGGGAATTCTGAAAATTTAAGAAGTTTATTAATCTCTTGTCTTTGCTGTTTCTTAATTCTGTGTGAGATATCAGAAAGCTTAATAATAAATAAGTCATAAAAACAAATCAATGAACAGGGAGAATAATAAGAAGCCTCTTCTGTGCTTGATGCTAAGAAGGACAAACACAGATACACATAGGACTGTGATACAGCCAGCTGTGCAGGCTGCCACAGAGAAGGTGCTGCCTTCAACATCACCTACGTGCAGGACTGACATAAACACAAGCACAGACAGCCAAGTCGCCTCCTCCTCTTTGGCCAGTAGGGACTGAAACTCACTATGGACATCACACACTCAACGCTCTCTTGATTCACGCACACATGCACTTTAGTGGATCCCCCAGGTACCGGCATGACCCCTCTAGCCATCCAACACCCCTAACCAGTTCTCAGTCTACACCTCTGTCCTGACTCCAGCTGCTCGCCCCAGACCCTCGCACACTGGTCCTCCCAATAGCTGACGCTGAGTCCCTGCAGCAATCAAACGCATGCACACACACACAGAGGGTAGAGAGTGGCATTACACAGAGATAGTCAGGAAGGGATTTAACATGAAGATGGGACAGACTGTGGTGATCAGGCACACGGCTCAGCCAGACAAGCATACTGACCAGCTACATTTTACAAGTGATTGAGCCCTTTCACACCCCTGTTTGTCTATTCCCACTTTGCTCCTCCCTGATCCCCTTCACCCGCACATTCCTCCATCAGTTTGCATAGCTCCAAGATCCCTGGCAACATCCTACACCCTCAGGTTTGCATCCTAACTAGCTGCAAGCTCTTGGTTTGCCTGCAGTTTATTGTTAGCCTATTAGTGTGACTGACCACATTTATTTATGGTCATTGTCTCCATTATGCTTGTCTGTCAGATTTGTGTCATCATGTATTTCATTTATGGCTTTTCCCTTCTCCTTTGTATCCCATTTGGTAATGTAATGATCAGGTAATACAGAAATAAGCATTACTGCATTCTCTGTACCTTCATCAATTAGCATGACTGACCAGGTTTGGTTCTCTTACTGCCTCTCTTATCATTTGTCAGTCAGGTTTGTGTCCCTCTATGTTTTCATCTATGGCTTCCCTTTTTTCATCTTATTCCTTATCCTGTTACTATGCTTCCTTTTAAGCTGACCAGCAAAGCACTGAAAGCTTATACTTTCTTTTTCTTTCTGTTTCAAACAGTGTAATTAGGTGTCATTCCTGAAGTGATTTTGTTTTAATTGATCATTGTATAATGCCCATTTACTAATCGGTCACTGTATATAGAAAGAAGCTCTCCCAAATCAATTGAAGAATCTGGACTGAAGATTTCAAATTTTTTGCATCTCTCATTGTCTCAAAAACCTCATACTGTTTTATTCCTGTAATAGAGTTTGCTACAGAATTGCAAAAGGTTTCAAAAGTAGAGGGGACCCTAATTCCAGGTCAGTCTTACAGCTTTAGGCATGGACACAGTCTGCCTAAGAGAAACCTGCAAAAGGGTGATGGTTTGTGAAAGAAGAGGGGAAGTTTGAAGGAAATCAAGAATATTTTTGTTTTGTGTTAAATCACACACACAAAAAACAAACAAACAAACAAGCAGTTTCAGGAAATTTCAACAAAAGAATCATAGAATAGAATATTTTTATATGCTTTCTTTTACCTTTGATAGGAGTAGTGGTCTCTATCTAACCTAATTGCAAGCATGAATAAGTGAGTAAACATGCTGACTGCAAGAATACATTGGTCTTCACGAGTATGCAAAATTTATAGAATGCAGACTAGATTTAGAACATTATTATCCTTATATACAAGGAAACAGAACATTATTAATGCATAAAACTGGGAAATACAGCAAGGGAGTTGTTGGTAAATATTTACTGAAATGTAATATTTCTCTCATCTATTTCAGCAGCACTCCTTTTTTAAGCTTGATTTTCCTGATTGAAACTGCATTATAGAAACATGAACATTCACTATATCTTTGTCCGTATATTGATGGTGAGTAAATCTTAAATTGCTTATGCCAAAACCTGCCTTTCATTTTTCTTGATCACCAATCAGGAAATGGAAGTTTGCCGTGAAAGCCATACATCTTCAATCACAATTGCTGGCCACCACTTGGATATCACCTAGCGACTATAAATGTTCAGCATAAGCTTTCAGACCAGAGAAATCTTTGAAAGGTTTCCCATACTGAATGCCTGAAGGAGATAATTTTCCTGCAGGTATTTTGTGAGAGGAAGAAGCAGAACTGAAACACATGTAGCAAAAGTAACAAAATCTTTTGCTTATAGTCTCAGGCAATTAGCAAAGCTCCCTGTGTTAGGTGAGAATCCCATATATGAAATTATATCAAATCCAAATGAAATAGGAGATTCAAGTGTGGTGAACTCTGTAACCTCAAATTCCTCTAGGACACATCTGTTATCCTGTGTATTTGCAGAGAATTAAAAATTTTCTAATACTGGTGAATTGAGTAATTAATGACCAGAATCTTAATCTAATATTTGTTTGCTTCTGTTCTTCAGAAATAGAATATAATGATGTCTCCAGATGCTGCAAGTTTCCATCCTTTTGGTTTTCATCATTCAGTGTTAATACCATTCTGCCAATCAAATTCACATACAATTATTTTGAAAGTCCCTGATGCTGTTGGCTTTGCTTTTTATTAACCAGATATTAAACACTTATATTTTTAATGCACAAGAGATTAATACCTCTCAAATGCAAAAACATTCATTTTAGAAAAACAAGTAGATATCATTTCTAGACATCTGTTGTTTCCTCTGAATCTCTATGACATTTGGCAACTTTCAACATAAACCATGGATCCTTCATTGTATTTTATCTGTTGTTTTAGATTGGATAAGCAGCAAAGAGGTGCAGATGGAAGGATGGATAGGGTAAAAGGCCCCACAACTTAACTGTTACATTATAGCACAGCATTTTTACTTACTTTATTGTTCAAGCTTTTATGTTGGCATGGATGTTTTTGGCCAAGTACTTTCTTGGTTAGCTGAACATATCTATACTAAGAACTAGTTACTTATTTTTAACTTGACAGGTAATAAGTGAGGAACCGATAACAGTGTGTAATTTGTCATGGAAATAAGTTTTTCTCATTGCTTCAGGCTTATCAATTATATTTTTAGCAATTTTGGAGGTTCAAATGTGCCACTCCAAGGTGTAAGGTATTCAGAAGTCATCATTACGGCTTAAATCCTACTTTTTTTAACCCCACTGTTCACTTCTAAAGATTGAGATTTAATTTGAAAAACCGATAGCTTGCATGACAATTTTGATGCCATTCTTTTTAACAAATCAGTGCCTTTGTTTGTTGGTATCAGTCCTTCCCCCTCACCTCCCCGCTACTTGTTGGATGACACTGTTCCAGGAATCTTATCTCAGAGCTGAAAAGAGCAATAGTGTTGCTAATATATGCAAATTAAACAATCAAAATAAACTTCATTTCCAAACTTCAATTCTTGTCCTAAATCCAAAGGATTTTTACTCTCTCTATTAATTGTGAAGCTGCTTTTTCATATTTTTATTATTAAAATATGTATGTTATATAGAATCATAGAAACATAGAATCGTAGAATCAGTAATTATAGAATCACAGAATGGTTTGAGTTGGAAGGGACCCTAAAGATTATCCAGTTCCAACTCCCCTGCCATGGGCAGAAACACCTGCCATTAGACCAGGTTGCTCCAAGCCGTGTCCAACCTGGCCAGGGATGAGGCAATCACAACTTCTCTGGGCAATCTGTTCCAGTGTCTTACCACCCTCATAAGTAAAGAATTTCTTCCCTATATCTAATCAAAATCTACCCTTTTTTTCAGTGTGATGTGAATATGCTAATCAGTCACAAATTTGTTTTTCACACAGTATGTATCTGCACATCCTAGCTTTTTGCTGGTTAATGAAAAATCTTCACTTTGCTTAAAATATTTTGGGTTGGTTATTTTCTGTGCTTTTTCTGTCATGTTCTTTTTATGGTATTTTGCATAATTCAGCCTGGACTTCATACACCCTATCTGCAATTAACATATTCTAAAGGCTGAGTGCTAAAGGTAGTGAAAATATTTCTAACTACCATATAGATTTTGGATGGGGTCTATTGGATGTATATTTTACTACAGTAGATGTGTTTTACTGCATCAAAGCTTTAATCTGTGCAGGTAAAATATATGACAAAAGGTTCAGTGAAGAGTGAGGAAAAGAATAAAAACAGAAATAAAATGGAGTTTAGCATGGTCCTTTTGTACTCTGACTGTGCTTAGGAATTACAGACAGAGGTTTGCTTTCGGTGCAACTGAACAAAATCTTGTTTGGACCCATTCTGGTTTTACCACCAGCAGTACTTTATAGTGCCATGAAAAAGGATATCCAAACACAGCCAGCACTCACATACTGAACTTCATGAAGCTGTTAAGGTATACAGGCAGGTAGGCAGCCTTGAGGGGTGGGTGGACAAACTGAACACTCCCTAACAAAATGTACAGAGCAAAATAAATAAAGCTTGAAAGAAGCACTGTGGCATATTAATGGATTTAAAGTTTGAATAGGAGCAAATGCAGAAACTTGATGTTGCAGTGTTCTGAAGAAGTGATGTGTGTAGTATGTTTTGTTTGTACACGGGAAGAGAGTAAGTTGGAAAGGCAAAAAATTATTCAATTAGGTTGGGATAATATTGATATGATATTGTAATGAATGAACCATAGAGAGAACACAGTAAATGAAAGCAAGGTTTAGAGCCTCAAGAGTATAACGTATCATCAATAAGCTGTTAGGATTGCTGAGAAGTTCACAATAGCAATTAATAATCCCAAGCAATTAAGGATGTGCCTGGGAGAAAAGTCACTGCAAAATACACAATATCCAATAGTTTTTACCTCTGCTGTGGAATGATTTTTTTTTCCCCTGGGGCACAGAATCTAGCTGTTTCAAAGAATGATAAAACTCTTAAAGCTTTTAAAAGAAAACTTTATTTTTTGTTCAAGTTGCAAAGAGACTACATATCTTCTCTTTAAAGTTCATGACAAAAAAAAAAAAGGAACCTCTTCAAAAGTATTAAGTGATTCAAGTTATTGAACTAAAGCCTGTGAGCTGCTTAAGCACAGAAACCTCTGATTGAATTCTTTTCTTTCCTTCCCACCTCCCAAGAACATGAAGGAGAATAGCGGTGGTGATAATATACTTGGTATTTTTTTTGCATAAATCAAGGAACAATGTGTACCACAGGAGTGCTGAAAAATTTTTGACTTTGAAATAGAACCTTCAAGGGAGAGTGCACAGGGCAAAGTGGGGAAGGCACCACAGTTCACATGATTCATTTCCCTCAGAGGTTCTTCTAGGGAGAAAATAACTTCTAAAAGATTTTTGGGATTTTTTGAGATCCCTAAAAATTCTGAATCACTGGGACAAGCAAAAAAACCCAACCAATCAGAGGGCTGGAGCAGTCAGTTGGATACTATATTACTGGGTATAATGCATGTAATTTATTGATAAAACTCAGTTCTTGAAACATAGCTGATTTTCTCATGTCTGTACTAATGAACTTACTATAGACTGTGGCACATGATCAAAAAGTGACATGACTGTTGACCTGCTTTCTAGCAAGGTTTCAGCTAGTGACTGTTTTCTCAGGTGAGTAAAGGGTTGTTCCTAGTTGTTGGTATAGATATGCTATTTTGTGAAGAAGAAAGCCAAGCCATGCGGAGATCAGTATCCTTTGTGCCTGTACACAGAGAAAGTGTCATAAAACATTGCATTTTTTTGAAGATTGAGAACATCAGCACTACTTCAGGGTGTTTTGTGAGAAACTGAGCTTCAAGAAAAAAATCCTATGTGGGTCCTTCTCATAAAACAGTTACCATTTTGTTACAGTAAGAACTAGTATCCCAATAGGACTGATCTTTGAAAATGAAAGTAGGGTTCCTTTTGAAGCAGACAGTCAGGTCTGCTACCACAGAATTAACTAGAGATTTTTAATCTTATTTCTCAAATCTATAAAAATCCCTCTTCTCAGTACAGAAGTAGAGGCCTTGTACCATATCCAGAATTCATTGCAACAGCAAGAAAGTAGTTTTGTTACTTGGGAACAACTTCTTGTGTCTTTTGTTGTCGTAACAATCAAATTCAGTGAGAAAGTATGGCTAAACAGCAAAGTTTATAAATCATTTGAGCTAAAGTAACTTCTACAAATGTCAAGATTTTTGCTATCCTTAAAACAGCAGACAAAAAACAAAACAACCCCTTCTCCCAAAGGAAAAAAAAACTAAACCAAACAAACCAAACCCAACATAAAATTAACACAGGAGTAGTGCACATACTTACAATGAATTTTATTCATATTCCTGATTACCAGTTTACTGTCATGCTTTCCTGGATATTCAGCTGGAAAAAATTGTTTGTATGTGTTGGTTCCTCTGGAAGCATAAGACTCAGACTTGAAGTCCATTAAACTATTTCTTGTTATATTACAGAATCATAAAACTAAGATAATATTTATGGGACCTGGTCCCAAACTTTTGAAATAGGCAAAAATGTTCAATTATTTCAGTTAGTTTTGGATGGAGCCCAGTTTTTCATCAGGCTTGTGTGGAAGAACTAGGGTTGATTAGGATCATGAGTTTGCGAAGTCAGGCTGTATAATTAAGTCTAAGGAAAGGAAGAAGAAAAAGTGATAACCCTTTATAGGAAGTTAGTTCAAATAACTGTATAGTGTTGATGATTCTTGACATTCCCATTATTGACCACCTTTTTCAATGATTCACAAAGTAAGTTCTTGTTCAATATCCCCTATTTTTACTTTCAAGATTACACAATAGGCAACTTCTAAGAGTTTCACAGTCTGTTGTGTTTTGTTTGGTTTGGTTTTTTTCTTCTTAGGATTAGCATAAACATCTGGTGGTATCTGAATATTTCATTTAGCTATTTATCTTCTGTATAAGAAGAACATATAATGAATATTAAAAAAGTAATATGTTTTTAAGGCAGGTAAACTGACATATCTTTATACTTTATTTTAAATTTACGTCTTTACAATGGGAGTACTATTCCAGAGAGTCAAAAATTTGGAAAATAGTTGAGTTTGATGGTATCCAGTCATTCCTAATTTCTGTTGACATCAGTACGTCTGGGGAAAACAAGCAAAGGTCAGTGTTGGAATGTGTTATGCTGTTCAGCATAACAAATCACTGTGATACCATTCTCCAGGCTTTCCTCCATAAGTCCTCTTTATGTCATTAAGACAGTTCTTGAAATAGGCATTACTTAACTTCTAGTGCTTGTTAGCTTGTTTCTATTATCAAGATAAAAGAAAAATATTTTATTAGATGTGGTGTGTATGCAAAACAGATCAAATGCAGGTAGAACTATACTGGGAATAACTGAGCAATAAAATGCCTTCTCAGGGTCATCTTAGTAATTGTTTTTTTTTAATTTCAGCTTTTGCTGTTGGTGGTTTGTGGTTTGGTTTTTTTTAGTTGCAAATGCCATCAGGAGAGATTTTAATGGTTGAATAGACAGACTGTGTAGTTTTCAGAAGTAAAACCAAAATGAGTGACTTCCCTTAGTGAGTCATTAGAAGGGTCACTGATTATTAATCTCTACTAAATGACTGCCTAGCATGGTGGTAACTTAGTCATCGTAGTGACTGAGGTGGACTGCCATTTCATTCACAGACTTTCAATTTGATTGTGTGTAGGCAGTGGGAGAAAATGACTGAATGTGACTTCTCAGCTGGCTTGGCGATAATAGAGCTGGAGGTAGGAAAAAAAAGGCAAGTCTAGGGAAGGCTTCAGTTCCTGTACTTAATTATTTAAAAAAGCTGCCTAATTGTAAGCTTTATCTCTGACAGTTGTCAGATGTCTTCCTGCAAGTGAAGATCAAAAGGAATAATTAGTTTGTAGTCTCTTTGTCCCCCTGGCTAACAAATTATTTTTTTTAATCTGCTAAAATGTGCATTGACAAAGTCCTTAATGGAAGGCAGTGATTTTCTCAGGTGAAAGTTTCCTTTCATTTTATCTAATTCTGTCTAGTTCTGGTTTTCAGACAAGTGGAAGAGTAAGAAAAACTTGCCTTTGTGTAGTTTTTAGCATAATTTCTTCATCAAATTGACAAAAGGCTCCAACTGTGAGAGAAATGTTTCAGCATAGTCCTTTTTTTACAATGTAGAACAAAGATCTCCCTGCAAAGGTAACTTCAAGCTTTGAAAATGCCAATAATTTTCAAATTCCTTATTCCTTTCCTCTTTTATTCCTAATTAAAGCCTTAATTGGCTCCAAACACTGAGTATTTTGGACTCGATTCCTATCTGAAATATGCAAATATGTGGGTTAATTCAGCTTCTAGATAAAGCAATTAATACTGCATATACCCGTACCTATAAAAACTGGGGAAACAAGAGGAGACAGTCAATTCCCATGGGGAACTGAGGATTAATGGGATAGAGAATGAAACATCTCTAGTGGGTGCAGAAAGGTGAATTCTTTTGGCCTTGTTTTGCACTTTAATTTAGACAACCTTGCTTAAACTGTCAGGGCAGCAGGAGAATCACAGGTGACTGAAAAAGATTACAGCTTGTCTCAGTGTACCACTACCTCCAGTAACAGCCAGTGTCTTAACCACAGAAGTCTGGAAGACTGCTAAGCTTGCTCAGGCAATTGATCATACTTACCTGCAATAATGTTATTTTGCCTGAACCCTTGGCTTTCGCCTATTCTGAGCTTTCACTTTTCACGCTAGTCTAGTGGAAGGTGACCTTGCCAATGGCAGGGGGTTGGGAACTAAATGATCTTTAAGGTCCCTTCTAAGTCAAACAGTTCTGTGATTCTTCTCTCTACTCTGTATGGCCTTTTACCTCTACTCTTCTGAGCTCCTCCTAAAATTCACTGTGCGTTCTTCCCAAATTGTTTTTTCTGGAAAAACATAGCTTTAATGAGGGACTGGTAGGAGAAGCCCTTCAATGACTTTAAGTTTCTACTTCTTTTAGCAAATAAGGATATCCAACTGAACAGCATATACTGTTTATTATACAGTAATGTCCTGGGTTCAGCAGTAGCAGTTATTTTTTTTTTTCTCCTTCTCAGTAGCTGGTGCAGTGCTGTGGTTTTGACTTTCAGCCTGGGAACAAGGCTGATAACACCG
>WTXV02057043.1:8986-19382 GCA_009823435.2 Nymphicus hollandicus
AGGAAGAAGTTCTTTATTGTGAGGGTGGTGAGGCATTGGAATGGGTTGCCCAAAGAAGTGGTAAATGCTCCATCCCTGGCAGTGTTCAAGGCCAGGTTGGATAGAGGACATGGTCTAGTGTGAGGTGTCTCTGCCCATGGCAGGGGGGTTGGAAATGGATGATCTTAAGGTCCTTTCCAACCCAAACCATTCTACGATTCTGTGATTCTATAAGGTAGCCTGATATATTAGTATAAACTTTTTACTCTCTGGTGATGAGCACTTGCATATGGCAAACCCTTTCCTAGTCCATTTTATAATGACAACACCCAGTTTTCATATAGTTTCACTCATCATTGTTTTACGAGGGACCACTGTACGTGGAAGGTTCAAAAAGCTCAGCTGCCACCTTTAAGTAAAGACTGAAATAAATGGGAACTAAATGAGAGGAAAATAGACAAAGCCTACAGTTAAAGGGTCACAGTGGCAACTCCTTTGCAGGAGGAAAAACATTTAATTAATGTTCTTTCTTTATAATTTGCTTGGAAACACAGACTGAAAAGCAGACCTGGGTGGTCTTGTTTCAAAGGAGTTAAAGGAAAGATATTTTCTTTGTGCAGAGGAGCCTGGAGAAATAGGCGCAAGCTTTTCCTTTACCAAATCGGAGAAAGGAGTCAAGTGTGGGAACAAGTGCTGGGAGGCAGAGGTGGGCAGAAACCAGGAAAACGGGGCCTGTAAAACTGATCCTAGAAATCAGCGGTGATCAACCAGGAGGGCAAGTGGTTAACGGGGACCAGTAGCAGGTTTTGTGTTGCTTATGACATGATACTGGTTGTGTGTCCCAAGGACAGGGCTGGGACAACCCTTCTGCTGGAGCAGAGCCATGCAGCCTCACTTGCTGACCCAAGTGAACTGGGAAAACACATTCATTAACAAAATGCCACTGCTATTATCATCCTGAAGAATAATTGAGAATGCCAAAGCTCCCAACACCCTCTAGTGCTCTATTTGTACACAGGTCTTCCCCTATTTTGTAATCACTGTTTTCATCTTTTCCCCTTTTTATGGTTATTACTATCATTACTGAAGTTATTGCTGTGCAGAGTGTCTTTCTATGTGAAAAGTTGAAGTTACAGTTTCACTCCTAGATGGCAGTATAAATTATTACATGGGCTACCCTATAATCTTTGGTCATGTTGTACAGCAAGGTAATTGATTCCCAAGACGCTAAAGCTAACTAACACGACTGTAAATCTAATGCTTGAGCACTGTTTGCTGTGAAAAAGTCAACATCTACAATAGTTACTACACTGCAATTACTGGGAAAATGCTGATTTGCTCTAGACTTGGAGCAGGGAATAATTGCAGCCTCTCTTGAGATCTTGAGTGTGATAATTGGTGGTGAATGGTGGGTTTTTACACTGGTGATCATGTAGGTTGTCTCCCTGAACGCTTGTTCCCAGGACACTTAAATCATCACCATTCTTGCAGCCACCAGTGCTGGGCTTGGTGCTTCTGTCCACATGTGGCCAAAAGAAATGAACCCTCTAGGAAGAGCACTCAGGTTTTGAGCTGGTGCAGACCTTCAACAGAGTCTGTGCATTGTGCCAATGCACCACACAGAAACCTGCACCCTTCCACTTCCCCAATCAAGTAAGAAATCTTATGACCTCTACATTCAGGCCTCTTGGCTTGAGCCTAGCTAAAAACATATCATGCCACTAGATTTTTAACTTTCAAGGGCGATACGTTGGGTATGTGTGAAGTGTGCTCTAGCTTTTGATTCTTCAGAGCAGCTGGGGCACTGCAGAAGCCATCACTTTGCTCTTCAACCCCACAGGAGAGGCTCTGGAGATCAGGATGCAGTTGGTCTCTAGCCTGCTGGTTTTCCTTTGTACCAGATCCATGGGAATGAGGAAAAGCCTACAAAGCTCCCTTTGAGAAGATGGATGGCATATCTCAAGGTTTCAGATAGTTATTTCAGTTTTAATTCAGACAGCACCCAGAACTGGAGAGTGGAGACCCCACAACAGGCCGTTCTGCTCCGGTCAGGGAAGGAAAGCACCAACCCTTGAGAGAAGCTGATTTCAGTAGCAGCTTTCCAAACTTTTTATGCAGAGTTGTGTGAGATATCTGGAGGGAAATCTGGAAGTCATCCCCTTTCACTAGAAGCTCTTTTTCCTGCTGCCTTCCCCTTGCAGAGAAAGAAGCAAGCCCAAGCAAATAAACAAGGCACTCCATAGGAAATACCCCATTTCCCTCACAGCCTTTTATTCCTTCAAAACAAAATCCTTAAACTGGCTGAAGATGCCTTGCTGCTTGTGACAAAGCGAACAGAGAAGCTGGCACCACCTGCTTTGATGCAAAATCATCTATCTTATTTCCCAAACCAGTGAAGACAACTGATTTCTGCATTACCAAGTGACCAGAGACATTACCACATAAATGATGGTGCAGCATTGTAAATGTAATTTTTATGCACTCTCTAGCAGAAACAGTGGATCATAATAGCAGTAGTAGAAATAGGTTAGAAAAAATGATTCAATTGACCCTACAGTTGACAAGTGCACAAGTCAAACACCAGCATCCTCCTTGCTGTTAGCTCAGCATGGACAGAGCTCATTGTGCATCCTGCTTCGGCTGGGGATGGTCACCAGCATGGCCATGGGCTCCATGTGGCAGCTGCGTGCAGGCTGCCTGCATGGGGACACCTTCCCTTCTTGCGGTACTTGCCTCCAAGCTATGATAACTGAGGGTGGATGCTTCAAAATGATCCTAATGAGGAGAAGTAGAAAACCATTGAGGAGGAAAGGAAGAAAAAGAAAAGGCAGAAAAAGAAAACCCAGAAGAGATCTGGATGTAAAGAATACTCTTAGGAGTCTGTTTAGCACTGCTGGTGTTTATATTGCATCTGAGCATCATCTTACTTGTGTGGCTGCTCATATATCACTGTGTTAACGAGGCAATGAGTAACTAGGTGCCTGTACACTGCAGGATGCTTGATTTCCACTGAACAATCCAAACCCTCTCAAAATAAGGTCTGAAACCCTAAACCAAACAGCTGGGGTGCTTTGGGAATAGTGGTAAGGGAAGGAAAGTGAGCACTGGGCTCAGCTCTGTACCCTCAGGAGCTGGCTGGGGGTCTGCAAAGCACCTTTCCTTAGCTTTCCTGCACCTACACACTGACACCTGAGCCGTGTTTGCTCTGCTCCCGCTGGGTGAATGTGAGAGAAGCAGGAAGAGGCCCCTGCTCTGCCCTGGGAAACAAGACAAAAGGAGTCTGCATTTATCCCCGGTTATCCTGCAGTTGTCTGGGCCCAAGGAGCACCATGACCTGCCCCCTGACCACACTGCCCTGCCACACCATCCCCAAATCCCTCCAAACCTGAGCAATTAAAGCAGCACAAACACGGGGCTGGGTGCGTACAGCGGGACTGAAATGTTAATGCATGAATGTCCAGCGTGCTCATTTATTTATGTCTTCTTCAGCCTACAGTAACTACAAGCAATAATTGGATTGTGCTCGGCATAGCCAGATTGATTTGCTACTTAATAATAAACCCGGGTCCCCTGTTGATAATAGCATCCCTAGGAACAAGGAGCTCGGGTGAGAAATGCATTCGAGGTGCAATGCAGACTCCGAAAGCTCTTGGTGCAGAGCAGGATCTTTGCCAGATGAAAATTGGAGACTGTTAAAACACGCTCTTTGTGGCCTCCTGTGCCCTCAGTGGAATATTTACCAACTTTGTCAGGGCTGTTATTTAGAGTTTTGACAAAGGGCAGTGCACACAGTGTATTTTTCCATAGCTTTCTGAAGGTCGTGGCTAACCCCCAATGCAATGTGCAGTGGCCTCTGGTTGCCTCTGAATGAAAAGTGGCATTTAGACTTAATTGCAAAGCAGCACCGGGGAACTGGGCTACACAAAACCTTCATCTGGAGCCAGCAGAGCCTAAATATAACAAACCGAGCCTTCTGTAGGTGGGTGCTCATGCAGATGGGACTGTTTCTCTCCTTGGGTCTCATCAGCAGCTCTGGCAAAGAGATGGGAGCAAGTGGCTTATGCCCTGCTGCTCCCTTCTTCAACCAAATGCTCTGGCTCTGCTGGCAGCAGCCTAAGGACCAGAAGTATGGCTACAGCATCTTTAAGATGTGTTTAAGGATGCCAGCCCATCCAGAGGCATAAACATAACCTGACTTTCCTTGGGCTTTACCTTTTTGAGCAGCCATGATGCTCATGCTCTTCCCTCAGCCATGAGCTCATGGCCATGGGCAGCATTGATACCTGAAGCCACCTAAGGTTTCCTGGAGGGATGATAGCCCCTAGGATGGCTGTGCCCCAAATCACTCCAAAAAGCGCTTAAGACTGCTTTGCATCCTGCATTGGCTAGGTTGGAGGAGCTGACCTTGCATTTTGGATGCTATATATGCATGGAAGAGGCATGTGAAAGGGCACATTTGCGCCTGTGCTACCGTGGTCAATGAAAGTGCAAGAGCCACAAGCACAGGCATGGGCACAGCCAGGGGCTCTGACTCTCAGGGTATCTCCATCCTTGGCACAACAAGAAATGTCTTAACTCAGAACCCACTTTCCCCTCCTTGAATGTCCTTAAACAGAATAAAACCAAAGTTTGCTGCAAGAAGACTGGCATTTTGCTTGTTTTATGGACTCCTTCCTGTACATATGCATATGCTTTTGTGCAAAATTAATGTATGGTGGTTGCTTTAATGATGGATGTATTTCAGCAAGAACCAGGACTAATGGATGGCTGCGCAGAAGCAGTTTTAAAGGCAATCCTGAAGGTGCTGTGCATTGTGTGCCATCAGTTTAATTAGACCTTATAAGTCCAAGGTGACTAGAATTGCCCAGCTGCAACAGATTGTGTTTGGAGTGTTTGAAGCTGTGGGACTGCTCCTTCCTTGCCCTCTACATCATTAAATGGAGATGAGTAATGAAAAGCAGGCAGCGATGTGGGAGAAGCCCTTCCTGGTGAGCACAATGAGGAGCTTGCACTGGGATAAATGGGATGCAGTGGCCGCTCTGCTGGAAGTTAGTTATAAAGATAACAGAGCAGGAGAGTGGGATAGGATTCCTCTAGTCCTGCCACCTTCACTGCTCTCCCCTGAGATGGATGGGAGATCCCTAGTCTTCTCCCAGCAGCTTGGGGATTACATGCTGCACCCTTTTCACTTGGTTCCCCTCAGTATAAAGTCACTGATTCAGAGAGCAGAGTGTCTGTCCCCATCCCTGCCTTGGTTATCCTTAGTACCAAAGGAACAAGGAAGAAACCCCTGAGAGGAAAACTCCAGATTATTCATGGAATGACAGCCTGTCACCAAATAAACAAACAAAGCAAGAAAACCAGGTCATGCCTGTCATCGCCAGTGCGAATCCCCTCTGATGCTGACAGCCCTCATGGTTCATGTCTGTGTAGACAGTTGCCTTTCCTTGTGGGATAATTACAGACCTGGCTGGGCGATGTCTGACCAGGCTTTCTGCCCCAGGGTCACCCACAATGGGTGGCAGATGTCCTGCCTGTGCCAGAGGAGGACCCTGCCCTAGGGAAGGGTCCACAGATGCTGCAGAAGTCTTCTGTTGTGCGCCGCTTTTCTTCTGCTTTATTGGTCAGGGTGGAAGGGGGGGGAGGTCAAGCAAAAATGCTATCTCAGAGCTAAAAACACCGGTAAAGGTTTCTATCTTGATGTCCAAGGCTATGGGCTATGTGCATTTAAACCAGTCCTACCACTAAATCCCTGATTTTGGGAGAATTAAAGTAAGGCCAAACTTATGATTTGACTTTACATCCTAGAAGAGTAAAGTCTTCTGATTCAACCTTGAGCTCAGTGGGACCCTCTTGAGCATCTATCTTCACCTCGCATTTCACCTTCACCTTTGGAAATACAATACTCTTGCTCTGAAAATGAGACCCTTCCAGTATGCACAAAGCAGGTTCTTCCATGGGAATGAGCTGAATTACATAAATCTACTCTCCTCTCTCCATGGGTACCTCTAATGAACATGATGCTGTGAGGATGGACACAGCTATGATCAGCAGGCCCATTTAATGCTGTCTGCATGGTCAGACCCTGGGCAAAGGGGCTGCTTTGGTACACTGAAAAAATGTTGGTGAAAGTAGTTTTTGGCAGAGAAAGCACTCATGCCAAAATGCCCTGCAAAGTCATGTTATGTTAAAAGTCACACTTGTGGTGAAAAAGGGGGAAAATTCCTAATTATCTATTTTGACTTTCCCTAAAAAATAATAATAAAAAATTAATTTACATTAAAAAAAACCCCAACTTAATAGGAACATGCGCTATAAATGCTGCCATAGGAAAGACAACGTGTTGCAATTGTCCCAGACATTGGGTGGTGTATGTTAAAATCTGAAATGCCTTGTTCGAGGCAGGGCCCAGCATAAACCTGAGGCAAGAAGCCCTCAGAGAATGAGAATCTCATTTCTGACATCTCCTCTTTCCGTGGCCTAATCTCAGGAGGGCCAGCTGTGTTTTAGGAAGACAGCACTGCTATAGCTGTGTCTTTCCATTCTTGATCACAAACCGTTTCACTCTTAGGGCGATGCACAGCTTCCCCACACACCTCCACTGCTGACTGCCTGGCACGAGGGGGATAGAACCTCCCATAGTCTGAGCCAAGGTCAGTTTTGTTCTGCAGATTTGAATGTTTTATATATTTTATACCTTCTCCCCCAATCTGTGCACATTATACATTCTTATCTTTACATAAGAATATAGAATCATATATTCTTATTCTTTATATTGAAGACAAAACCACAGCTACAAGGCTTGATGTTTCAGCTCAGGTAGCAAATGCAATAGCATTGCCGAGGGTGACTGATGCAGTGTGCATGCCGTTGGCTGTGTTGATGGCCATCACAACAGGGGTGCCAGCTGCATCATGATGATACCCTCTGGCAGCGGATCAGCAGCTGCAAGAGTGTACAGGATTAGTAATAAATCAAATGCATCCTGTGCACATTGTTGCAGGATATGATTAATTTTCACGTATGCCAATAACACAGTGAGCCAGCTCCTCCGTTAGGATAAAGCTGCCTAATTCTTGACTTCAGGATATGGCTTGGTATATACCCACTTGAGACTTGCAGCCAGTTTGCCCATATCAGCATATATTATATTGGCATCTGTGTTCAAGGTCAGGTCCTGGTAAATCTGCAATTTACAGTGAGGGAAAGTTTGCCTCGAGGCAATGGATGGAGATTAATATGGGTTGCTTTGCATGCTAACCATTGCATTTCTGGAAGACAGATTAGTAGATCCAGGGGCAACGGAGATTGCAAGGATTCCGAGCAGCAAATCCAAGAGCCACAAGAGACCACAGTGGGCAAAGCCATCGGACAAATGTGCAGGCTGAAATAAATGACATTGTATTGCCAACACCCGTTGTAACGTGCCAGAGAAGGTGTAAGGGGATAGAGAGTCCTCCACCTCTGCTCCTCACCCTGGTGCCTAAGAGCCCATATAACCCTATACCTGTGGCAGCAGCTGACCTGACCCAGGTCTCCATCACCCTGTGTAAATCAGTAGTAGTGTCACTGTCATAATCTGCACTTTTCCCTGTATAACAGACAGGATTTAGCTTGTTAATATTTCTCTGTTCATCATCCCTCTATCCTTTTCCCAGACCGACTTGAGGCCTGCAATGGGAATGGGGCTGGTTCACACTGTTATAGCTGAAGCATCACAGGTAGGAGGGAAGATCCTACCATCTTTCTGCAAAAACTCATCTTCCTTCTCACCACTATGAATGTCTGCAAGAAGACACAAAAGAAAGAGCTGCTTTTGGAGACCTATGGGGTGGAAAACCTATTGTTTGAGGTGCAACCCTGCAGGCTGTGTTTTCCTGGTGCTTGGGAGGAACTTGTCTTGTAATGACATGACTATGTCCCCGCTGAATTGTTGGCCTTTGCAGTGTTTGAATTTCCTAGTGACTCCATTGTGAAGGGCTCTATTCACTCAGGTGTGTTTACCCAGCTGCCGGAGATTCTTCTAGGCTCAGAAGCTACATGTAGCACCATGGATTGTGGGAAAGAGAAGAGCAATAGGTTCAAGAAGGATAAGCCTTAGGAAGAAAACCTGCTGGAAATGCCATTATTTACAATGGACGGGGTTGGGATTGGGGCTTCCAATCAGTCTTTAAGAGAAGAGACCCACTGAAGAAAGGAAGGGATATTGATTAGAACACTCTGAAAGCCATCTCAGCTTGCCTGGCGTACTAGCAAGGCACTACCTACCTACTAATGCAGCTTCCAGCTAAGGTCTAGGGGAAAGCCTGAACATCCTTTCCACAGGGAACCTTTCCCTGCACAATAGGAATAAAAGGCTACCCTAACCCTAACTCTAACCTTAACCTTAACCCTAACCCTAAACTTAACCTTAACCCTAACTCTAACCCTAACCCTAACCTTAACCACAACTCTAACCCTAACGTTAACCTTACACGTACACCCCTTCTATCTGTTCACACAAAGCACAGAACGTAGTGGTGGCCCCAACCCCAACCAAACTGCAATTCATGCAGACATTTAAGGCTGTGTGCAGAAGCCTTAAATGTGCATGGGGCCCTGCAGAGAGGTGCAATACTCTCTTGCTTCCTCCCATGAGGTGCAGGACGATACCCAGACACTGAGTCACTGCCTCTGCTCACTCACCCACACACAGAGGCTGAGCGGAGCCTTTCATTCTCACTCAAGAATATGTGTAAAGGGACCTTAATGAGAAGAAGAAATCCAATCCTTTTAAGCCCAGCTGCTTGGATCGTGGGTAAATCTGTGGGCTGGAGTATGGGGAAATTGCACAGATCTGGATGTCTTCGAATTCACTTTGCTCAATGCAATCCCACCATTGCCAAAAGGTGACAAATTTCCCATCCTGGTGCTGGGCTTGTCTCAGATAGCCACAGAGAGAGAAACGCCACCAATGAACAGTAACTGCTTTCTCTTAAAAGAGAGCAAGGGAGAGGAGCAGCAGTAGTAATAATAAAAGGACAAAGACACACTCAGCCTCTAAGCAGCTTAGCCTTCAATAAGCAATTCTTTGAAAGGAAATTAATGGAAAAGGTTACAAGCCTTCTCTTGAGCCGAGCATGTCACACTGCTCTTTCACATCATTGCTAGGAATGGAACAACTCAGTGGCATTCCTTTGCATTTCAGATGCCCTGGAAGGCTGTGCTACTCACTGGACCTTGCATTTTTCCTTTCCCTGGTTGCGCAATGCACTGAGGAATTCCTTGTGGGTGATTCAGTGGGTGATGCCCAGCCAAACCTGCGCACCCCACATAGCAATCAAAACAGCATCCACTGGCAGACTCTTGCTGGACACAAGAAACCTGCCTATTGCATCCCAAATCTGCTTTGGGAACAGGAAATCATGAAAAGGAGGGGAAAAAAAATCAGGGTTGCTTGAATGGTTCTGTCCCTTCACCCACGGGATACAGCAGCACACATGGCATCACTAGGAAATGGGATTAAAGATTGGAAGCAGAAACAGATCCTGAACTTTGCAAACGCAAAGTTGCCCTTCTTTTGTAGCTGGGCTCTGTCACTAGGTGGTACTGTGCATCGCAGCTTTGTGCCTTCTCCTAATTCCTCACTCCTGTGTTTGTCCATCCCCTGGGTTAAATGTTCTGCTGGTAAATCTTGTGCTTTGAGAGAGGAATCTGTTCAAGTCTTCCCATGTACTCCCGACTTCACACACCTTTATTGCTGAAGGCAATTAAAGACTTCTGACTTGGCTAATGTCCAGTGCTAGTGCCTGATTTCAGTTTCTGCTGTCAAACAGCACGTGCTTAATGCGGTCTCGCTGAGCCATTTGGTGATGGGTTATGACATCTTTCATCTCCAGATGCTCAGGCTCGTGAAAGGGAAGGAAAACTCAAACAAACCAGGGGTGGTTCTATAAAAACAGGGAAAGAAAAAGACCTTTCATTCTCTTTTTTTAATGAAATCCTTGGCTCTTTGAAAGATCTTTATCGGTCCTACCGCTGCCTGGGTTGTGGTGCCACTGTGGTGCCACAACAGGGAGGGTTGTTGGATTTTCACTGCACTCCTTTGGCTTTCTGGCAAAAATCCATGTTCAAGGGATTCAAAAGAACTTGGGAAAGGGGATATCGCTTGCTTGAGCAAGAAAGCCTGAGCAGTCGAAGGGAAGCAGTTCCACACAACACACCTACCCTTGTTTCCACACCAGGTCCTGCTGTACATGTTTTGTGCAGGGGAAAGGATTGTCAATCCAACTTTGCCTCCCAGTGTATGACCTCAGCCCTGTACAGCGGCTTTCACTTCTACCACCTCCAGTGGTGAGGCCCTGACACAGGGTGCCCAGAGAAGCTGTGGCTGCCCCATCCCTGGCAGTGTTCAAGGCCAGGTTGGACACAGGGGCTT
>WTXV02057048.1:0-23204 GCA_009823435.2 Nymphicus hollandicus
CCCCCCACCTTCCTCCCCCCGCTCCCGGAGGGATGGGGAGGAGAATGGAAAGAATGTAACTCCCCCGGGTTGAGATATATAGACCAAATAGGATACAATTATCTGAATGTGCACAGTCTTGAATACTAGAAGAATTACTGAAATATAAGAAAATCACAATCATTTGTAATCATATGAAATCAGTAGATATCAGAGGATTTTGTTAACACAACTGAAAAATATACACTTTCTCATTCATGAAACTAAAGCAATTTTAAGATCCTGTAAGTACAGTGTAACTTTAAAATTAAGTATTAATAACACCCTAAACCTTTAAAGGGAACAAGTCAAGGACAAAAACTCAAGTTATAAGAAGGCAAACATAACCTTTTAGTAAGAAAAATTTGAATAATTCCTAAATCTGATTAAAAATGGAGTAATAGTACTGTCACAGGTGAGGTGACGTAAACCCATAGTGGATTTGGATAATGGGGTTTATTTAAAAACCTGGGAGATACCCTTATATACCACTCAGTTATGTCACACACACATGCTCACTGGTTCCTCGTACCACATCAGCTTCCCTAAGTCTCCAGTCCATGCCTAGGAGATGGATGCCAACCCAGGAAAGCTGGGCAGAAAGTTGTACCAGTACAGTTGGTACAAAGGCCAGTACGAGAGACCACTTCTTCCTTTTGGGAATCCCTCTTCTATGCACTACCTCTTCTTTCCAGTCCTAGTTTTCGCAGTCTTCATAGTCTAGATAAGGAAGCACAACACACAACTGGCGCTCTAACTGGTGGTTCTCCCTCAAATCTCTTTCTCAGCTGTAAGATTGAGGATGACACTGGTGACACTGGTGTTCAGCCCAGGTGTTACAAAAATTTATAGCCAGCCCATACCAGCTCAGCTAGCATATAGGAGGCTTCTGCCTGAGAGTTCAGAAGCTCAGTTTTGGATACTCAGCCTTCCCAAACACATACACCCAATTATCTTCTGCCTGGTAACATTTACAATTTGAGCTACATTTTTACCTACGAGTATGTTGATTACTCTCCTGCTGAAGTTGAACAGCTAGTGCTTCTTTCCACAGCTGTTTTATAAGACCTACCCAATTTAGAAGAAAGAGCTGGAAGGGAAAATAGTATTTTATTTGTAAGCATTTGCTATTCTATCATAACCAAATATACAGCACACCTAAGATTTTGACTGTTATAGAATAAATAAATCATATTAGACAGCATAAAATACATAGTCACAGAACATTAAACTTGGAAAGAATGCTCATTTGCTTACTTAGTTCACCCTCATGGAAAGGAGAACTAAACCATATATTCTCTTGAGCTTTATACAGACAGGTTTTTACATGTCTGTAATTATGAGATTTCCATTACTTTTCCTGAAAGGTTTTTTCATAATCTGGTATTTTAGAATATATATCTCTGGCACTGACGATTTTTTCACATAAATACAGTAAAAACCTATTGATGGTTGATGTCACCCAGTAATTCAGCTCTCCTTGCTTGGTTGGTTGGCTAGTAAAATTTATGACATTGAAAACACAAATGTCTATTTTCGAAGCAGATGCTCATTTTGCACTCAGGCACAGCATAACATATAAGATTTGTCCTTTCCAGGCTAAAGACCACAGAAATCTGTGGAAAAAAACAATATAGGGGTGATCTTGCGATCTTGCATACTGAAGAGGCAAGAACCACAAGTGAATGTTTTGTGCAAAAATGACTTCTTGGACAGTCACACACCAACAATATACCAAAGTTTGACATAGTAATTCTATCCCATCTGCTTAGTACTGGTTGCTTTAAACATTAAAAATCTCAGAAAATAATTAAACTCTAAAATTTAAATACTGACAATATTTGTTTTCTTATGATGAGCTACAGGTATTTTCCAGTAAACTTTTCTTCTTAGCTGAAAGTCTTGAGGTTCACAGAAGTTACAGGGGTCAATTCAGATATTTTAACATTTAAAACTTAGTCACCCAGCAGGAGACTCTGCATACAACTGAAATACTGCACACTAAGAAGGTAAAAGAATATCATTTGCATAGGAACTACTTCGAACTTTTCATGCAAATTAGGGCTTCTCCACCCCTTGGAATTTCAAAGCAGAGTTCACTTTCAGGAGCGTGCATGTAGAAAAAAAGGAGATTACTGTTTGCACATTATCTACAAGATTACAGAAAATAGGAGGGCTTGCTTCCAGACAGCCGTTTCCTGCTAGAGACATGGATTTGTAATTTCTACTTCTCCAAAGCATGTCTTACTGATTAGACTATTAAAAGTAGCCTGAATCAAGACCGAGATCCTTACACCCAGTGAAAACTGGACAATTATGCAAAAAAAAAAAAAAAAAAAGCACAAGGGAGGCTGGCTCTGCATCCTTCTCTTACATACAGAGGAGTTGAAGTGAGGGCGCAGTGTTACTGCATGGTACTATTCAGTGATATTTTAATGAAAAATGCATCATCAAACACAGATGGAAGCCCAAAACTCTCTCAGTTAAATGAGAGATTCTACCATAAAATTTATGCATTTTTCAATTCAGTATTATTCTTTAAAAGTACTTCAGATATTTATTTCATGGTATTTACATACTTTCTGACGTATTGCCCAATTTGTAATGAAAAATAATTTGGGAATTATAAACTCGGATAGAAAGGGTTTTCAGTACTTTTCTTTCAAACAGTATGTTGTGTGTTATACAGAGGAGCCATCTTTTGACACATGATCTGCAAATGTGTGCTGTCTTTTCATTTCTTCTCCAATTACTTCTGCCATGTGCCTGGAGTTGAAAATATCATTTTTGACAGAAAAAAATAGAAGGAGAACCACTGAAATCCAAGTATCAAAATAACAAGATCATAATATCAACACTGAAAGGTATTATGGTAAGATGATCATAATACCTCATCAGGGCCACAAAAGTGATCAGAGGGCTGGAGCACCTTTGCTGTGGAGACAGGCTGAAAGAGTTGGGTTTGCTCTGCCTGGAGAAGAGAAGGCTTCAGGGAGACCTTAGAGCAGCCCCCCAGTACCTAAAGGGGCCTACAAGAAAGATGGAGAGGGTTTTTTTTGAAGAGCAAGTAGTGATAGACATAGGGTAACAGCTTTAAACTGAGAAAGAGTATATTTAGGTTAGCTACTGGAAAGAAGTTCTTTAGTGTGAGAGTGGTGAGGCACTGGTACAGGTTGTCCAGGGAAGCCGTGGCTGACCCATCCCTGAAAGTGTTCAAGGTCAGGCTGGATATGGACAGGGCTTTGAGCAACTTGGTCTAGTGGAAGGTGTCCCCGGGGGGTTGAAACTAGATGATCTTTAAGGTCCCTTCCAACCCAAACCATTCCATGTAAGATCCTATGATATAACAATATTAAAAAAAAAATAAAATAAAATCACAGAATTGATTTAATTACAAGAAATACAGGAAACAAATTTAAGGAAAAATAAGATTAAATAGAAACGAAAATAAATACTGAAAAATCTAGTAGTGGAAAAAGTGGAGAAGGCAAATAGGTGTACCTATAGCATAGGGCATTAAGATGGATAGCACATTATGGAAAAAAACAACTTACCTATGTTGCATTTAGGACACTAAGTTACGAGAAAAGTAGTATTTGAAGAGATTTGCAAGCAAAAATATTAGCTTCCCTTTGGTTTTCTTTAGATTTTATTTCTTAAATCCAGGTAACTGTTTTTAAAGAAGCGTTACCAGATCAATCTGAAACATTCTGAGAAGTCATCACAATAACTAAACGAAGTTGACAGCGTACATCTTAAACCTTTCTGGAACTTCAAAATAGCTTGTATGTTTGTAAAACAAGAACATATTGGCAATGGCTTTTTTTTTAATCAGACATATCTTTGCAATTTCTGTGCCATAGCACACCACTGTTGATTATATCATATTACAGTATGTGTTGATGTAACCATAGCAATCATTAAATTCATTCTTGGAATTTGTAGGACACATGGATTCTCCAGACTGTTCAAACATTTGTTCTAAAAATGCAATGTTATCTTTCTAAAAATCATTTATTTTTAAAGAAAATTCAGAGTTTTATAGAATGTTTAGACACTAAAGGAGCTGTTGTGTATATGTAGTCCAGTCTAATGTACTTATTTCATGCTTACATTTCTCATTTGCTGTTAATCAATCTGAATTAAGTCCAATCTACTGTGTCTGCTATGCCTGATGCCTGGAATTGGTCAATTCACTACACACTTAGGTACTGCTTTAAAACTTTATCTGGAAGATATAAGCAGTAATTCCTAAGGGAGCCAAGAGTCAAAACCCCTCAGAAATACAATGGTCAGTGATAAATTGGATTGTTTAATTATAAATATGCATATAGGCTATTTATAACCTCAATAAATCATCCAACAATATCTACACCAGGTGGAATTATAATTCACACTTTAAGGAAAAGTCCTGTCCTATAATTTGCCTTTATTGAGCAGATAATGAAAAGATCAGGCGACATTAATGAAGAGGGAATACTCAGCTGTTAAGTCTTTCATTTTACTTTACAATGAGAATTTTTAAATGCCAGTATTTAAAAAGTGTTGAATTGTTTTACTAGCCCATAGCAGTACAATTGTTGTAAGGAATATAAGGGCAAGCATTTAGGTACTTGTTAGGTAATACTCAGAACCTTACAGGGTGTCAAGCAAGGTAAACAACAAAAGTTGGGAAATGGAAATATGGGATAGCTTTCTACAACATGATTGTTTTTGGTGGGATGAGCAGAAGAGCTGCCACAAGAGTTTTGGATTAGTTTCTCAACTCTTTTTGTGATCATGGCAAGTGTTTCAAGCCCAAAAATAAAACTGCATCTAATGATAATTGGTTTTATAAGCTTCTTATGATCAGTGACTAAAAAAAAAATCTGATCACATAGAAACTACAGTTATTATTATTTATTCTGATCAAAGTTTCCACACTAGATATTAGTTTCAAATATAGTATGAGGTAAGGAACACTTCAGAGTGAGACAGTGTACAAGTTCTTTGATCTTTTTTTGTTTGTGAACTAGACTGCGGTAATTTTGATTAAAAACCCCTCCGGCTAAATTTCCAAATTTGTTTTCTGACAAGGAACTACTAAAATTATGGCCTAATTTTGACTTCTTATGAATATTCAAAATTTTCCAATACCTTTCTCTGCAGTTTTAATACTATTAATTTGGTTTCACTACATTTAAAACCAAACTCCAGAAACTGAGTCTGTAATATATAGCAATGGCTTAGAGCGTGTCACCATCCAAAGAAGCTGTCTGAAATTCACAAGAGTGACATCCTTGCGCTGTCTCTGAGACATGGCCTTCATGTTATAAATTGTTTAAGTGGTTAAAAAGTGGTTTGCAGGCATGGCAGAAAAATAAATAAATAAAACAGTGTTATTCTAGAGTTAGTACATCTTACAAGGCTAAGTAAAGGAGTGGTCTGTATCCATCACATAATGACACTATAAATCTTTGTACCTTGCAAGGCAATGACATGAAAAATTAGACTGAACAAGCCAGAGATGCACTATTTGTAAGCCTCAAAGGAAAGGTTAATGCCAGTTAAATATTGACATGTCAGCAATAAGGATTATAGTAATTATAAATTTGCACTAATGCCAGCTGCTGTTTAATTATTATGTGACACTAACAGGTCAGCCTGGAAGATTGACAGCTGAAGGCATTTGCCTTAAAGGAATTATTCGAGCTCTTTGGAACAGGCTCTGATCTCAGTTACACCAGTTAAATTCTGCACACAATCTACTACAGCCAGGGGAGTTAATTCATATTCCCAGTGGTAACAGCAGAATCTGCTATGGCATGTGTTGAATTAATTTTCCCTAGTGTCAGGAAAGTGAATAATTAGTTATCACGTAAACATGCAATAACACACTTTCTCTTTCTTCCTTTAAGTCACTTTTCTAAGAGCTACACTAAAACTTATATATATACTGTTAGCATCTGCCCAAGAAAAAGTTATGGTGGGGAAGTAAGAAATGCAAATTTGTACTCTAAATGGGAATGTTTTCATTAATCTCAGTAATAATCATAAATCTTGAGCTTTTGGGAAGGGCTCAGAAATAAAAAATATGTAATCAATGAAGGAGAATTTCACTGTTTTCTAAGGAAAAAAATTAAGTAGTGATTAAAACAGACGAGTATTTCTGGAGTACAGGCAAAACAGTAGATTAAACTTCTCTGCTGAAATATACTGGGTCTGATTAAATTATTCATCTGGGAAAATTAATTCAATGACTGTCATTTTGCTGCACTTGCACTGTTCACTAAGCAATCTTGACATCTAAAAGCTCGCTGAAATTATGGCAGTAAATGACTGCAAATGACCAACACAAAGCCTGTGAATCAATTAAATTCTAATTAAACTTTAACATACCGAATGAACAGGATTTAACTTATGGAGGAATCTTATCTCAGTTCCTCCACACACTGGTGCATTTCTAAAAGACTCTATAAAATAGAAAATCAGGACAGTCATACCTTTTCTCCCTCAAGTTTTATGAAAAACAACTTACTGATTTCAATGTGGGAAGATTAATGCATATCTTGTGGCTTTTGAAATTTCTAGATCATACCTTTTCTATTTTCAGTATTTAAGTAAAACAGGAGGCCGGTCCCAAAGCCCCATAGAGTTCCTGGTAAAACTGCAGTTTTCTATGACAGACTTCTGCGCTTTGGGGCAGTTATTAATCTGTTTCCTTGTAGCAAGGCATGTTGCATTCTGAATACAACAAATATGCCAAGGCTTATCACATAATTTCATTTTAAATACTTTGCTTCAGACGTCTCAGGTTATTGAAGGAGCCACTAGCGATCCTCAGCCCTAGGAAATGGAACAACATTTTAGTTCTTATCTATCATTAAAGCTTGTTGTTTAAAATCCCTCAGTTAAATTTTTATAGATAATTATTTGGCTTAGGGGCTTTTTTTTGTTTGTTTTTAATTGACAATTTTACATCTTATGGAAACATTGCTGGAGGCTTCTATATGCTTCTATTTCTATGTTTCCCCTCTTCTTACACCCAGTCTTACAAGTTCACTATGGAATCAAGGCTTTAACCTTCCATAGGATTCACCACAGCTGTTCTTGTATTCCTACATTCAAATTTAATTCAAATGTAAAATTAAATTTCTGGTAAAATGAAACACATGATAGCAGTGGCACATGACTAAACTGTAAAATATCTGACCTTAAGCAATACTCGTTGGCATCATTCTTTCTTCATTGAAAAGAGGATGTTTCACTTGTTAAAAATAAGAAATGTTAAAAGTAATCTCCAGGAAATTTCAAATGCAAAAGTATTTCATGTTAACATTTTACAGTTACAAAATTAAAACAAATCAGAGACAATCAGTGCAGCAGAAGGACCTCTGTACTTTAGATTTGGGTCAAACTTATGGTATAGGGTACAAAGAATGTATTGGACAGGTTCAGCATTATAAGGAAGAAAGTCTACATAAAGACCATGAAAGAAGATTGCGGCTCCTTGCTCTGAACCAAAGCAGAGCAGCTGGTGACAGTGGATTCCCCTAAAAAAATGCACTCCTGATCCAAAATAGAATGGCAGTGTAGGCATATCTTGTAGTGTCATTCCACTGTGTTCTTCATAAATTAAGTCCTAAATTAGACTTCATTATTGCAATATACTCTGGCTGCATACTATACTGCAGCAACTCTGAAGCAGACTGAGGTGACTGAATCCATGTGTTTTACCCAAACCTTTCTTAAGCTTTAGAGAGGAAATACTGGAGATGTTTCTCCACTGAAATAGTGTAAAAGAGATTAAGAGCTTCCAGGTGATCAAAATGTAACTGTTTGTATTATAATAAAAGTTCCAGTGTTAGTAATTAGCCTAATGTTTGCAAGTTTGCTGGTAGAATAAAGTCAGAGTCCTCTCCAATTAGATCAAAAATAGTTTTTTAGATTGTTATGCCAGCTCTTTTTCTCCTGCACCCAAACTAACAGCAGCATCATGTGAGTTAAATCAAAAATATTTATGTGTACTTTCAATTGAATGGGGCAGGCTGCGTTTTAATTAAAATGTTTTCTCAATTTGAATGCACAAATCCAATTTGTGCAGAAAACTAAAGATATTTTCTAGTTTGAGGGTGGAGTTGAAAGGGAATTATGGCACATGTTTCAAGGGCAAAAACCTTTAAAAGATTGACCAGTCTCAATTATGTTATTAATTCCTGAGTGTGCTCATATGAAAAAAGTCATAACAAGATCCTAGGGGCTTGGCAACTGAGAAAGTGCTTCTGCACCTGGCATTGTACATGCTATGCATTACAAGCAGGCAGAAAAGTAGAACTCTGCATTTTCTGGAGCACTTCATCCTGGTATAACAGTAGCAGTAAGTACCATGATAAATGTCCTGGGGGAGGGAAGAGATTTAACTAGCATCCATTTTGGAAGACCATCATAAACAAAACTGATCAGAGCTATTTTATTTTTGTTTTGTTTTGTTTTGTTTTGTTTGATGGCAAGGTCATTAACCTCAAGAAGCCATATGCACATCTTCATAGTGCTTCTTCCATTCGTCCAATCTTCACTTTGTTCCCCAAGGGTTTTGGGGTTTTTTTTGTTTCTTATTTAAAGAGTTTCATGTCAGTTAAAGAGCAAGTAGACCTTTGTTATTTCGTAGTTATAAGGTTAATAGCACTTTCCAAACCTACGTAAACAAATTCATATAGAGACAAAATAAGATTTTTGCTGTCTTTGGGTTCTAATGCCAAGTATACTTTTTGTTTTTCCAGAAAAGCATGAAATTCTAGCTTTTAAAATCTACTAAAAATAATGGAATATATTTATACATTTCTTAAAAAAAAAATAGTATTTTAATCCAAAATGACCAGACACATTTCTTGAGGTGTTTTTTTTCTTGTAGAAAAAATGCTCTGCAAAAAGCTGGGAACTGCCTGTCTGGATCATACCTATCATATCTCCAGTCTTGCATGCTGCCTGAAATAGTGGCCAGCACCAGTTCGCAGATGTCATGTCATGTACCCTACTGCTATTTTCTTAAACAGACCAAATCTCCTCCTTCCTATTCAGACATCCCAACAATGTGAGCTTTTGGAGCATGTACCTCTGAGTAGAGCCTCCCAGGCCTATTTCCTGGATTGATACAATACACCTGTAATGTGCATAGGAAATTTAAAGAGTCCCCTCTATTGTGAATTAATTAGTATTTTTTAGTTCTGTTTGACATTATGCTGCCAAGTTACTATTCACATAATCCTCTAATATTTTTTGTAGTTTTTTCTGGATTTGACTATTAATTAACTAATTTCTGATCTTCAAGAAAAGCTGAATTGCTAATATTCACTCTTAATAATTACAAATATATTAACAATGGTATTTTCATGGAAACTTGAACCATTGTCCTGTTAATCAGATGTGACAAAATCTGACCCTTTACCATCAAGTTTTTTCTTCTTGCCTTCCTTGGGAGACTTCTGAATAAAGACTTGTTCCTATACACAATTATTACTTTACTAAAATGTTCAAAGGACTCTGAGAATATATATGACATATCAGACCCGCTAGATCTGTTATCCTGGAAGAGACATCCTACTTCAAAAAGCGAAATTGTTAAAAACAAGCTTATTAAACTGACTTGGTTCCCAGTTAAGTGGAAAAACCCCAAGATTTTAGGCCCAGAGAGTTTTTCAGCTTTACTGTGAGACAAAACAAAAAAAAAAAATTAATGTATCCCTGAAAATCCTTTGTGATATAGAATGCAGTTAGAAAAAAATCACTGAACTTTTCAGCAATATCCTTAAGTTCCTCCAATGTTATCTCAATCACTTTTCAATATACAAAAAAAAGGCTCTGAACAATTTGGCCTGGTATTTACTGTGCAGTTAGAGTAATTGTTATGCACCTGGCACTGAAATGATGAATAGAAGGGGTTTATTATCATTTACAACTTTTAACACAGCAGAGTTTAGTAATGTCAAAGAGCCTTATAGGTAGCTGAAATCAATGAAAGCAGAGGCAAACCATGAGCTGAAATGGGTTGTTTTCAAGCTTTTCATATCCCTTTATGTGTGAAAATCTGCCTCACACATATTAGGTTTGCAAATTATGGCATTCATAATATTTCTAGGATCACTGCAGGAAAATGGGAATGAGAGGCAGGGACCTGAGTGAACAATTTTTCTCCTTTATTGCATGATGTGCAGACTTTTCTACAGAGGTTAGGGAAAGGATTTTGCATACCCTTCTCCTTTCTCCCTAGCCTTGTAAGACCCTGAGGACAAGGATTACCAGAAACTTATTCTTACCAAAAAGGTATTTATGGAAAACACTCATTCAGCATCCTCCTGTTCAGATTTTCACTAAAGCATGGCAATAGTCAGTGGGGAGGTGGTATTATCACCACCCAGTTTAATGATGAGCATGTCTTCTTTATTCCCCTGTTCATTCCTATCCACTGGCTTCCAATGATCAGACTGTGCTGGTGAGGAGAGGTTATTCTGTAGGCTTCCAAATGCATGACTCATCAAAAGGTCTTGGTGGAGCATTTATTATCTGTTTAGTATTTATTCTCTATTTATCCTCAACAAAATAGGATTTACATCCCTTGAGTTCCCACGTTCTACAATAATCATGACGAACACTGTTATAATCTGCAATTAATCTAAAAATAAAATTACGTCTGTGGAACAAATTATGTTTCCCATAAATTCATGTTAATTGACATTAATTGCTCTCCTTTATGTCCTTAACAGTGAAAGTTTTATACTTTTTCATCATTAAGGATAAATGTCTTAGGCTTACAAATGTCCTATTCTTCATATTTGTCATTTCTGAATATTGGCACAATATAAACTGTCCTTCTGCTTTCTGGATTTTTCTATCATCTCTGAGATTTATTACAAATCAACAGTATCAAGCCAAAGATGTCATCAGCCAGCTCTTTTGTATGCAACTCTCCCAGCTTGATAATTTCAAATGTTTATCATCACCCCATATTCTTTAATGTCTTTTTTAATTATTAATGAGGATACCTTCTAGACAACACAAATCTTCATTGTTTCTAAATGTAGGAGTGTACCTAAACTTTTCAGCTTTTTTTATTTCTTAAAACATCTTAATCTTCTCCACTTAGTGAATGACCTCTCTTTCTTGTTTTCTGTTGTTTAATGAACTTAATATATATTCTTAATATATAAATCTTGGCACAGAATATTTAATTTCACTATCAATAACCTACAGTTCAAAATATCTATTTTATTGGTTGAAATGTGATGCTGCTTTTAACATTTTTTTATATGCTGTGCTTACCTTTTGACTTCTGCTTTAATTTCACCACTGTACAAATATTAGGCATGCAGCCAAGTTGTACCCTTTCTCATTTTCAGAATCATATTTTGAAACATCAAGTAAACTCTTTTTGAAGCATCCTTAATTTTACTCACGTGGTCTTTTGTCTTCTAACCACTGTCATATTTCTTACTGACAGCTTGTTTTCTGGTCTAGTTAGACACTAGTAGGACAGTATATACTAATGGGTTAACATCTCTAAAAATAAATAACACATTATTTAAATAAATTTAGAAGGGAAATGATTGATATGATGCATAAAGGAAAGTCACAGAGATGTGAAGAAAGGCAGTATCACCTGTCAGTCTTGGCAATTATAATTCCCTAGTCTAAGTCAAGTCAAACTCCATATACTATTTGAATAAATCTTTTTCTGTATGGATATCCTAAATTTTTTATGTCTAAGGCCAACAACTCAATAAGTGCTGGAACTGGTCCATCTCTAGCATTCTAGAGCTGCTACTCCACAGCAGAATACAAACTTCCAAGTGTTACAACATGAGGTGAAAAGCAGCACATCCTATGTGGCACAATTACATCAAAATAAATATGGATCAGCTGTAGTGGCTATATGCTCTCCAAGCTGTTCAAAACTTAAAATGTTCTGTGGTAGGGAGCCTCTATTTTTCTTTTATATTCTTAATCTATTTTCCTAATCCTTAAAAGCACACAGAAACTAGGCAATTCATAAAGGCATGTGTGTGAATAGTCTTACAGTTTTGTTGGAGTGCTTCTACAAGATGTCAAATTTTTAAATTACAATCTCATTCTTGCAGGTA
Organism: Nymphicus hollandicus; assembly: GCA_009823435.2. NCBI lineage: Eukaryota > Metazoa > Chordata > Aves > Psittaciformes > Cacatuidae > Nymphicus > Nymphicus hollandicus. The sequence goes on from WTXV02057048.1 coordinate 12,132, forward strand.
CTTATGAGGCTATTTAGCTTTAAACAAAGTAAATAAACACACTAAACATAATGGGAGTCATTACTAATTTTATTCACGCTTTGCATATTGAGACATATGTAATTCGATATTTTTTTATAAAAGTATTACTGCTAATAAGGTTTTCTTTTATATTAGTCTTTCACGTATAAGCATTAGTTAATAACTCTTTCCAATCTCTGGCTGGCTAGGACACTTTTCAGAGAGATGTGGTGGCTAGAAACAAAATGTTGACAGGAGTGAATCTGGAAATGTGCAACGAAGTGTATCTGAAAATTCAGGAGGGTGCAGGTATTCAACAAGAAAATTCAGTACCTGAGCTGCAGCCAGCACATTAGCTCTTTCTGTAGCTCTTCAGGCTGTTGCCTTAGATCTCTCCTGCTAAGACAATTGGAGGTGATAGGATTGCCTAGAATGAGAGAAATACCTGATAGTTCCCATTATTAGGCAAAAGTGGAGTGGTTTATTCCATCAGGATGGAAGGAATCTTCTCCAGACTGATTCAAGAAAGCAAGAACTCCCATGGAGTCTAAAGCCAATTTTGAATCAATTTTCTATGTAATGCGTGTTATGCCCAAAAATAAAGTTACAAAATAATGCGGGCTTCAATGAAGAGAAAAAAAAAAAAAGTCTCAATTTTTGCTAGAGTCCATTTCAAGGTGATTTCAGATACATTATTCTTATGGTAATCTAAAGAGATTTGGAGATGGAATGATCCCAATAGCAAAAGAAGTCAATGTTACACATGAGCTGGTAGTCTACATCACACTTTCAAACATTTCTCGTAATCTACTGATGATCTTAAAAAAATGAAGTTATCCCGAAGTCCTAACAGAGGAAACTCTAATTTTAATTTAATTCAATTAATTTAAAAACAAGCAAACAAGAGTGTAATACAGTACCAAGACTAAGTCATATAGGTATATATTCCACACTTCTGATCCTGGATATTAGCTGAAAGCAAAAAATGAATTCATGCCTGCTAGTATCATCAGGAAGCTAAAATATTTACTTAGGGTTTCTTGATAGCTCAAATCCCAAGTCTGAGATAATTCTTACTTCTTAAATGGGTGCTGCATACAAAATAGGAAGCTGAAGAGTTCCCTATGCAATGAATAAATAAGCCTTTAATAACCTGTAAGTTAATAAAATTATTACAGTTACAGTAATTCACTCTGATTTGAATGGACTTTCCCTAAGGCTAATAAGGAAATTGTTTCTGAAATGTTCTCTCCCCTAACACAGAGGTATATGGAAAGCCTCAGGGACACCAACATAGCACTCTACAAACCAGGAACCTGCTGGCAAATTCATATTTTGCACAATTAAATTTCTAAACCTACCACCAGATCCTTGGTTGATGTCAATCAAGACAGTCCTGCAGATATTTGTGAAGGGAGTATCCCACTGTCAGTGCCCAAGCACTGGTGGGGATCTCCAGCAGTAGTCCCAGGGCAAAAGTGTGCTTCAGGAATTCCAGACTTTCAGGGCTGGAACATTTTAGTCTGAGAAGGAAAGGAAAGTTTTGCTTAAAAATATCTCCTTTTCTACTGAAAAAGACACTGATTTTCCAAGATTTTTATTTTCTGTGTTAATGCAGATGCTCATCCAGCCTTTCTCACTTTTCTGCAAATTAAGTTGAGACTTTAAGTTAATAATCTACGTAGTGCCAATCAACACAGAGAACTTCCTCTCTTGGTGACACATGTCCATACCTCAGCTAAGATATCCATATTATAAGGTATCCATACCCTGAGCTTGAGTGAGTAGTGAGGGAGAAAGAAGAGGAACCTACACCTTGAACTTCACCTATCACTAGTCACTGTTGATCTGAAGATGAAGGTGCACATTTCCTCCATAGAATCTTTGTTATTCTATACAATATTGGTTTGAAAATAAAAATAACACCCAAATCCCTCAAACTACTTCCATATCTAAAAGCTTCACAAAGAAAAATGAATGTATATAGCATATGAACAGATGTAAACACACATTTATAAATGTTAGTGAAATGCCAATTCATCTGGCAAATGCAATTTTCACTGTAATATACCTTTTCTTACAAAAAGTTGTATATTTTAAATATAAGTCTGGAGGACACTCTTTCTTTTCATTTCAGATCAATTATATGGAACATAATCTTTACCATCTCATCCAAATTTGAAAATATTAGTAAGGCTTTTTAAAGAGGTTAACTAATACCATGTTACTTTTAACAAAGACAGGATCTAAGGGATTATATATATTCATGGGTATTTATAAGATAACATTTAATTTTCTTTCTAAAAGACATTTTCACTAGGTAGAATGTACATGGAAACTTCAGTATCCTACAATGAAAACATTTTTCTCTTTATGGGAACACAGCGATTCTTCTATTTCCCTAATGGGATTTGAATTAGTTTAGCAAAATGTAGCTTACCCACAACAGCTGCAGCCTGCACCTGTGCAGCATTTCAGAAAATCATTAGGAATTGTATATTATTTTTTCATTGCTATGTTGTGGGGGAAACAAATGGGCAGAAAGTGGTTACTGAGACCTAATGAATAAGAAACTAATGCAATATCAGCTTGAAGAGGTATTTATTTTTGAGGTATGTAACTAAATGTACAAAACAATGAAGTTTAAGGAAAACAAATGCCATATTTTTACAATGTCTTCTGAATTGAAACAGCAGCTAAACTGGATATAGAATGTTTGATGGTTCTAATTTCTTTCAGAGTGAAGTTGCAACCTTTTTCTACCCTTTTTTTTTTTTTTTATTTTGAATCAGTGACAAAGGTCTTTCCTTCATTCCAGACTTCAAAGGTGTGGAGTTAGAGAAGCCTAATGGCCTAATGTGTGGTGCTTCTGTCAGTGAATGAATTAAACTCCCATGGTGCTAAAAATCAGACAGGGGAGGGTGCTACAAGAGATTCAAAGCTGACTGTTGCTAGATGCTGATCTCCTCAACCTGCACTCAAGTCAGGTGAGTTACACTGCACTAAGTGCATCTTATATTTTAATATCTGCCAGTCTAGTAATCGAACCCTGGGCTGAGAAGCAAGGGCTGCCTAAGCATGAATCACAACAGGTCAGAAAGTACAGGGTGCACATTGTTGCTAATGGAGGGGGACAAGAAGCAAACAAAGTGACTCTGCACAGCACCGCCAGAAACAAATCCATGTCTCCTCTCTAACGTGTTTTGTTAGTGACAATGTCAAATAAAACAAGTCATTTCTTGGAAATCCAGCCCTTTTCCTGAATTCCCAATCTCTCTTTTGGTAAAAAAAACCATGAGCCAATGGCCATAAATTTCTAACAGTATACTTGTAACCGCATTTGCAACATTTTAGCATTTGTTAAAGACAGAAAATAAAAATAAATTAAATATACTTACTTCCACCCATTTTTTTGAAGAGGTCTATGGCAAGTTGCCCAGAAAATAAACATAAGTGCATCCCAGTTAAAAAAAAAAAAAAAAGACAGAATGTCTTCCCACTAAATGCAGATACAGTAACAATCTTATTACCAAAAAAAATAAAAATCACTTAAAGTAAAACAGAAAAAGAATGAATGCTATTAAAGACTGTCACTAGGCTTGACAAGTTAATGAGGGTTAGATTATGAGAGTATTATTGTTTTAGCAGAGTATTATATTCCACTCAGATTCTTCTCCTGACTTCATAGACAAAACTTGCTCAGAAATCTGTGCCAACTATTACATTAGGTTAATGGGACCCTGACATGCGAAACAAGGCAATGGAGTCCTGTCGACCTACCACATGGGAAAGGGATGCTATAGCTACCAATCCAGAAGGGACACTAGACAGTTTTGTAGTGGTGGGTTTGGTTTTTTTTTTCTTCTTTTGAAATAAGAGAATGAGGTAAAGTCATTAAAATTGTCTCTAATAAAGTGAATATCAATTAACTGATTGATTTTTGTTCTCCAGCAATGTTCATCATTGCTGCATAAGTGAAGCAGGCTTTTTTCCCCTCTAATTTTCATTTATCTTTAAAAAAGTTAGAATACTCCCTAGAAGACCAAACAGCTAAGAAAGTCTCCTAAAGACACTGATTTCACCAGCACATTGTTGAGGATCTGAAAATAGGTACCTCTGTTTTCTTTTCTCTTGCTTTAAAATACAAATATAATGCTTTTGAGCCTAGACACACAAGCAGTACACCTAAAACCTGCTAATTTAATTACCTTCCAGATAAAACAGACACAATTACTTGAGCTTTTGTTCAAAACCACAGCTGTGGGATTGTTGCTATTTTATTTCATATAAACATTCTGTGGCTAATGTATTCTCCTTGAATGCAGAAATTAGTAGTGAAATGTATTCAGCCTCATGGGGTTTACAGCAAAAATTCCAGGAACCGGAATCCCAGGAACTGTAATTCTGAACTACCTTGTCCAAGACCCACAGAACTGATGCAGCAAGTAACTCAGAACTAGGGATGTAGGAGGTATGTAGGACATCTTAGGAAGTGGTACTGGACAGCAGAGGACACCATCCCCAGACAAGATCTCGTGGCAAGTATGTACTGCACTGGTGTCCTGGGCTTGGCTGAGATAGAGCTAATTTTACCCCTAGTAGCTGGTACAGTGCTGTGTTTTGGCTTTAGACTGAGAACAGTGTTGATAACACACTGATATTTTAATTGTTAAGTAGTGCTTACCATAAGTAAGTATGAAATGTTCTGAGGGAGCTGGCAGATGAAGCCACAATCCATCATACTTGAGAAGCTATGGCAGTCTGGTGAAGTTCCCACTGACTGCAAAAGGGGAAACTTTACCCTCATTTTCAAAAAGGGAAAAAAGAAAGACCCAGGGAACTACAAGCCAGTCAGTTTCACCTTGATGTCTGGCAAGATCATGGAGCAGATCCTCCTTGAAACTCTGCTGAGGCACATGGAAAATAAGGAAGTGATTGGTGACAGACAACACGACTTCACTAAGGGCAAATCATGCCTGAAAAATTTGGTGGTCTTCTATGACAGGGTTACAGCCTTCTTAGATAAGAAAAGAGCAACTGACATCATCTACTTGAACTTGTGCAAAGCATTTGACACTATCCCACATGACATCCTTGTCTAAACTGGAGAGGCATGGATTTGGTGGATGGACGACTTGGTGGATAAGGAATTGGCTAGATTGTCTCACTCAAAGCGTTAACAGCTCAATGTCCAAATGGAGACTAGTGACAAGTGGAGCTCCTCCATTGGGACTGGGGCTGTTTATCATCTTTGTTGGCAACATGGGCAGTGGGATTGAGTGCGCCCTCAGCAAGTTGTTTGCTGATGACACCAAGCTGTGTGGTGCAGCTGACATGCCGGAGGGAAGGTATGGCATCCAGGGAGACCTGGACAGGCTTGAGAGGAGGGACAGTGCAAATTTACAAAGTTCAACAAAGTGCAAGGTCCTGCACCTAGGACAGGGCAATCTCAAGCACAAACACAGGCTGGGCAGAAAATGAATTGAAAGCAGACCTGAGGAGAAGGACTTGGGGTGGTGGTTGGTGAGAAGCTCAACATGACCCAGCAGTGTGCATTTGCATCCCAGAAAGCCAACCATATGCTGGGCTGCATCAAAAGGAGCATGTCCAGCAGGTTGAGAGACCTGATTCTCCCCTTCTACTCTGCTGTCTTGAGACCCCACCTGACGTTCAGCTCTGGGACCCCCAGCGCAAAAGGGACATGGAAATGTTGGGAATAAGTCCAGAGGAGGGCCGTGAATATGATCAGAGGGCTGCACCATGATTGCTATGAAGACAGGCTGAGATAGTTGGGCTCATTTAGCCTGCAGAACAGAGAAGGCTCCAGGGAGACAGAGCAGCCTGTCAGTACCTAGAGGCCTACAAGAAAGCTGGAGAGGGAATTTTTACAAGGACAGGTAGCTACAGGACAAGGGGTAATGGGTTTAAACTAAAAGAGAAGAGATTTAGAATAGGTATTAGGAAGAAAATATTTATTCTGAGGGTGATGATGCACTGGAACAGGTTGCCCAGGAAAGTTGTGGATGTCCCATCCCTAGAAATGTTCAAGGCCAGGTTGGATGGGGTTTTGAGCAACCTGGTCTAGTGGAAGGTGTCCCTGCCCATGGCAGGTTATTGGAACTAGATGGTCTTTAAGGTCCCTTCTAACCTAAACATTCTGAGATTCTATGATTCTTCCTTTGTATAAGGAAGTCAAACCCCACCCCAGAAAGAAAGGCTGTGTCTGTACATATCCTATCGAAGCTCTGCTAAGATTCATTGGCCCAGAAAGGGAAGATGAATCCCTAGCACTGTCACTGTCATTTGCTCAGAAGAGGGAGACAGCTTTAAGTGGGGTTTTTTTCTGTTTTTTTTTATCATGATTCTCTTTTTTCACCTGTGTCTATGGCTATTTTTAGTGGTATGTTCTGCTTTTCTTACTTATAGCTTATAGCCTATGTCCTCCTATGTCTTCACCATACGTAACTGCTCTGCTGCATAACTAATTAATAATATATACCCAGCAGTTTCAGTTTGCTCTTTATCTGGCTTAACCCCTTAATCATTAACCCTTCTCTCCTCTCCTTGGCACACAGCTTTTATTTCTATCTTCTCCGCTGCACTTATTTGAGCAGCTATTCCCTTCCTCTGTGCCTGGTTAAACTCCCTGTCTCTCTTTTTCCCTCAGACATAAGTGAGCCTTTGTTGTCTTGTCATAGTTGAGATCAAGAGTCTTGAGCCAATTTCTGCAGTCCTTAATCAATGACTTACAGGACAGGCACTTGATTAAGGAGTGTGAACTTTGGATCTATAATGTCTGACAGTACACATGAAGCTTTCCTATGTCCAGTAAAGTTACACTGTTCTTCTAGCTGTATGACTATTTTCTGATTTTAAAGTACATGTATTTTAACTAAGCATCTTTTCCTACCCTTTCCCACATCCTGATGATTTTAAAACCTAATATCAGAAAATAAATAACTATATATTTTTTAATATTTTAATACTTTAAAAATTAGGCATGTAGCTCTCTTCAGTTTCCTTTACAATGATTTTGTCTTGCACTGTATTTCCTCTCTTTACAGGAAGAGAATAATTCATCTCTGGAAAAAGATTATTTTGATGAATGTATGCATATGAATAGAGATTAGAAAGAGAAAGAAAAGGAAAGTGAGATAGAATTGAAAAAAACTTCAGTAAATGAGTATCATCTAACTTTTAGGTAAAGGCAAATATTGATGGAAAAATTGACTGAACTACATTGAGTGAAGATTTATGAATGGAACTGTATGTGTGGTAAAACTAATTTCACCTGCTTTTGTAGGAGAGCTTGGACTTTCTAGCTGTGTCTGGGCAAAGAGCCATTTTGAAAGGCTTTTAAATCGTGTCAGCAGAATGCAAATCAAGCTAAAATGTGAGACAATGGTATACTAGGTACAACAAATGTTCAAGATTTGTGCAACTTTCCATTATATCACAACACTGTAACTTACCCATAGTATTTCAGAATGATAGTGCAAGTGCTTGTGAGCTTTTCCTGTAAACTGTAGATTGATCAGCTTTGCCTTGGCAGCAGCATTTGTTTAATCGGCCTGCACTGACATTTTGTGAAAGATGCTCATGCCGTAGTGTCCTGAGAGTGTGGCCTCTCTGGATTTTATTCTTGTTTGATCATTGCTCAGATGTGCCCTCCACCCCATTACTCCTTAAGCTATGCTCTGTGTTTTTTTACTGACGGTATTTAAGCTGACAGAGCAGCTGAAACGACAAGCAAATAAAACCACAGAAGCCCTTCTGCTTACAGCCAGCCTCATCCTTGACAGCTTGACCTTGTCCTGCTAATTTTAACTGTCATGCTGATTGGATTTGAGAGCCAAAGCGCAGATGAAATCAGTAATACAGAAATATTGTTCACAATTTATGTCCGTGCTCCTGTTTACAAGGAGAAAAGGTAGAAAGAAATCATATTGCCTAGTTGAGTTTGAGGATATGGAGGTCATTTTGCCAGTAGATGCATTCACATCGAAAGAATACAATTAAGTTTCAGACTATGAAATAAGCTTATCAGACTGCAAAGAATAGATCAAGGTCTTCTGTAGTAGAAAATAATAACTGTAGTCATATCAGCAGGAGTAGCTTCTACAAACCTCTGATAACTGAAACAATGCTCTTTAATTTGCTGAAAGCTGCAAACCCAGAGATTTTTTAAAATAAATTAGTAACTTTTGCAAGAGTCTTATAAATAAAATGCTGAGTTTCAGGTAGGAAGATGAAAAGTGGAATACAAGTACTATTTCTTCCTTGCTAAGCTTACTGTACTCATGGAATTCAATAACTCTATGCCATCTAACATGGAAGTGTCATTTGAGATCCTGTTACCAGAAGAAACAGGAAAGTCACTATGGCCATAAGTGAAATTAGACAGAAAGAAAGATAAAAAAAAATAATCTGAATTAGAAAGTAATCACATTTCTCTATATTCTGTTGTGTCTCAGCTGCCAATTTCTTCTAATTAATCTGCTGAGTGAAGTGTTATTTATTCATGATATGAATTAATGGGAAAAAAATAAATAATCTGGGTCGTCACTGGGGACTACCATAGGAAAGTTCCTGGTTTTGCAGGAACTAGAAAATCTCCTGTATCTGTTATCAGGCTTAGAAGTTTTCACAAGGAATTAGAAAAGGAGGATTTTTCTTTTTTTTGCTTTGACATTTTCCAATAGAACAACTATTGACAGAATCTAATATATCTTCTTCTGTGCAGTGCTCCTCTTGAGTTTGCGTTTACTCATGGTCTTTTACTCCTCAGTAAAATAAATGAAAGAAACAAAAAGTCTTGAACAGTTCCTTACCCATCTGTCTACAGAGCTGTCATCTCAGTCAGTGACTGACACATTCATGTGTTTCTGAAAATACAAGAACCATACTGACTAGTAATTGCAGCACAATGGATATAAAAGACATTCAGCATTTATCTGCATGATGGTAACAATATTCAATTAATATTTGAGCTTTTAGTAAAGGGGCTATCATTGTGTTATTTGTTTGTACAGTTTCCTGATCCCTGCTGGATACTCCTGAATGAGACCACTAGAGAAATTAGAAATAATGATCCAACTAAAGGAAAGGTGCTTTGTTCTCATTCAGGCATGCTTTTTAAAGGTACCATCAGTGCTTGGATTTAGTTATTTATGGCAGAGGACTATAGAGAAAGCTATTGTGTAAGTAACGGATTTTGAAGAAGTGACAAAGATACAAAGAGAGAAAAACATGACAAATTATCCATTAGAAAGAGGGATATGAAAAGGCTATGACTTATATGAGCAAAATTATAATATGGTCATGAAGCTAGCTGATTCTTTTCTTACAATGTGGCAAATTAAGTTCCTTACTCTCTGTGGACTTTGTAACTAGTCAGTGGATGTGCAGAGGTATAACACTGAGATAAGGAAGCAAAGAATCAGAGCCTAATTTTCTTGTCTGTATACAATCTAAGGGATTCAAAGAAGTCTTTTTTGGTCATACTTTGACCCTAATCTTCAAGAGAAGAAATGGTCCTACCCATTTGAACAAAAGGATGTTGCAATTCAGCTGATGGCAATGACAATGCAACCTTTGCTTTCAGTATTGTTGCAAGCAGAAGACAACAAAACACAAAGAATAAAGAAAATCCAGGAACTTTTGTTACTTCCCAGTCTGACATTTATTTCTTTTTCAGAATAGCACACTTCCACAGAATTAAAGATTTTACCAACATAACCAAAATACTTCCATGTAAACCACATATATTTTCTCTTTTAAAGGTAAAACTACACAAGTTCAGTGTTTATGAAATTTCCCAACAGCTCAGATAAGACTACTCCACAAACATTTCTCTTAAGGAATATGATTTAACTTGTAAAAGATTAAAATGCTGTCCAGTCCTTGAGACTTCATGAATTTCCTTTTAAACTCATGATGACTGAGTTAGCCTAGAGGCACAATACAACTGCTGCCTTAAATTCCAGTTATAGAATTCCAGAAGGTCATAGAATGTGTAACTACCATGTCCTTCTAGCACACACACAATTAATCTACCTGGAAGTTCAATAATGTCAGAGATACCTAATACAGCAGCATCTTATACATAGGGGAAAGGAGAGGGAACCTTCAGCACTGTTTTTTTTTTAAAGTACTTATCATGTACTTTCATTGAATCATAGAGTATCCCGAGTTGGAAGGGAACTACAAGGATCATCAATTCAAACTCTGTGCTCCTCTTAAGATTACCTAAAACTAAACCACATGACTAAGACCATCGTTGAGACACTCCACCACTGGGGGTTTACTTAAACATTACTAGGATACGAAGTGTACTCAAGTGAAGTCATGTTTGGTTATAAAAGGCATCTTCCCCTGCAAAAATAGAAAGCAGATTTTAAATAAATAAATACATACATACATAAATCCACTTGACCTACAAAACTGAGGCTATGATGAGTGAAGGATGAACATTTGCTACTTACCCATTCTCAATTCTGCAGTTTCCACAACAGTAGCCAAAGTGCTATAGCACTTCAATTTTATTTCCAAAACCTTGGGGGTATTCTTTTTTTTTTCCCCTTTCTCTTTCCACTCTCCTCCCACCACACCCAGTAACTCATATCCTCGCTATTATTTCAATATCATTACAGTCATTTAATTCCCTTTGAGGTTTTTAGGTGGGAGGAGTCATTACAACAGTACTGAGGCAATTTGGAAGTATATATTAAGTACTTAACAGAATCTAATGATCTATCATATCATGTCAATTGATAGTGTTAAATCACTAAAATATTGAGACATAAAGACAGTGGGATAATTCTTATGCACAGCAGTCAGCTTTCCAACAGACACACTCAAAGGAGAGAATTTTAAAGGCAGATTTAAAACAGCTGCAGGTTTTAGAAAACATTCTTTTTGCTCAATGTCGTGGTTTAAGCCTAGCTGGTAACTCGGAACCACGCAGCCGCTCGCTCACTCCCCCCCCCACCTTCCTCTCCCCGCTCCCGGAGGGATGGGGAGGAGAATGGAAAGAATGTAACTCCCCCGGGTTGAGATAAGAACAGTGCCGGT
>WTXV02057055.1:0-13779 GCA_009823435.2 Nymphicus hollandicus
AAGGCAATTATTACCCCACAGAAGTATGCTACAGAAAAGTGAAACTTTCACCATTGTTAAATGGAAACAGTCTGATCTCACTCTAAATAAACAACCAATGAAGTTAAGAAAAATCAGTCATCAAGATCACAAGCATAAGACATAACACAAAAATGACTTAAAAACATAAACTGTAGCAAAGAAAATATCTTAATATCTGTGGCTTTATATAAAAATCTCTATAACACAAACAAAAAAACTAACCTACCACATCAGTGAGCATGAGAACAGAATCACACATGACAAACAATCCCACTCTATTCTTTTATCAGATAACCTTTTGTATGTTTCTAAGATGATTTCAAAACAGATCTATGTGACATTCTAATCACATAGACTAAACGCACTCTACATTACTTGTCAACCTATCTGACATCTCCAGCAGCTGAAAAATTCTGATGATTTAACACAAAAATTAGTTCCTTTCTCCCTGCAAAAAACTTCCTTTTTGGCCTAAGAGATATCACAAAAACACCCTTATTCAGTGTACCAATTTGGTTGATATAGAAGCAACAACATAGGGACTAATAACCTTGTACATATACACTCTGATATACCCTGCTCTATCAAACCACTATTACGGCATTTACACACCCGTTTTCCTCATTAAATACAACAGAATGGCAGCTTCAATTGTATAAAACATGATTTACACATACACTTTTAGGTATTACAGATTAATTATAAAACCAATAATTAACAGCATAAGTAAGATCACAGCAGATCACTCATCTAACTCCCCCAGTTACACTTCCCTGACAGATGATATATCAAACTCAACAAGTAATCTCAGCCAGTAGGCATAGAGGTAATGCTGGCCTTTAAAAAATCATTATGGGAACGAATAACAGTGACATTAAAAACAAATAAAGAAAAAACTTCAATTAAGCATGATATAAGAAGCTTTACTTAAAATAAAACCAACAAAAATAACTTAAGTAATATCGGAAGAGGACCCGGTGCTTAGAGCAACATTAATTAATTACGTTTCACTTTGAAACATCTTATTAAATTTACTATTAGATAGACTATGTCATGCAAGTAAATAAGTGCTATTTATAACTATCTCTATGCCACAGCAACCCAGTCATAGAGCCATTTCCCAGACTGTTATTGTTATGCCAAACAGACTACTCTTTCATTTCTTGTCAGTTGTAATTACAGTTCCATAATTGAAATACAGTAAATTACCATGCAGTAACTTTGAAAGATGGTTCACTGAGGTTAAGCTGTCACTACAATTACTGTATAAGAAAAAATGATAATTTACGTGTTCTACTTTTCTCTCAAAGAAAAAAATTAATTCAGTTCAAGCAGCTCAGATGAGTCAAATACCTTCATGATGATGTAAACAAAGAGAAACACCACATTTATCAAAGCCAAACAATCTCAAGCATAAGTCCCAGGCTGTATATACAAACCAGTGTATTAAAAACTTTTCTAACCACTGAAGAACATTTTAGAGACAATCCTTCGAAAAAATACTCTTTATCAGAATTCAGTCATACAGTACCTATCCAGCATCTTCCATATATGCTCCTATTTGCTCATAAAGCATATAAAGCTTTGGCTATACCATTAAAGTTGCAAGCTTAATTTTAATTCAGTTCTACCTTATGGTTTTGGCCACAAGCAGTAGGATAACTGCAACTCACCTAACACCAATGACATGAAGGTAAAAGACAGAAATTGGCACAGACATTTCTAAATATAAAACTGGGCCTATAATTTTGACTTACATTGCTCAAGCAGTTTGCCTGTAGAAATTTTCTCAAATACTTAACAGAAATAAATTGAGGGATAGACACAAATGAGTGTCACTGTAAAAACAGTGCTCAAACTCTTATGAGAACTGACCCTTACAAAAAAATCTTTCAATAAATTCCTAGCTGCTGTCTTCACAAAGGACATATTTTGGGAAACAGTAACAGATAATGCACTTCTGAAAACTGTTGCTATTCTTGCCCTCACAAAGACCACATGCTGATGCTGGAAGAGGCAATTCCTTCAGTTCCGTTTTCCTCCTGTCTCCTTCCAGACATCCAATCCCTGCTGCTTCCCTTGAGCTGGCACTCATTTGACTATTCAGTAAATAGGGTAAGCTCAGTAAATGAAAAGGGAAAAAGAACACACAAAAAAAATCCCAACCACCCAACACCACCACCACAAAAAAACCAAACAAAACCAAACAAGCAAAAAACCAAACCAAACACCCCAGCAAAAAACAAATCACCACACAAACAGAACCAAACAAAAACCCCACCACCTAGTAGTAAGTGGTTGAAGGAACGAGATGGGACAATGCAACCAGGGAACAGGATATGGCACAAGGAGATGAAGGTAAGAGTAGAGGGTTGCAAAGAACTGCTAGAAGCTGTAGTTTCCACAGCATCAGTGGCAAAGCACACTGGTGCTCTTCAGGGCATCCTCAAGGTTTCAATGATTCCATTTAACACAAGACAAGTAAACGGTCCTTTGTACTATACTCCCATCTATTCTCTCTCAAAGTTTGCAATGAAGAAAACAGTAAATAAAGACTCAAAGGGCCACAACTTCAGCTGTGGCAAGCTATCAAAACATTATATATGTGCATGAAATAAAACCTATTCTCAGCAGCTAAGCATCTCCTAGCCCAAATCTCTACCAATTTATTTTGATAAGAGAATAGTAGTATCTGAAAGCATCTACTATGACATCTGTGACAGGGATGACTTTTCCCTGTAGAAATTAATTGTAATCACTTATTTTCACCTCTGCTGCTTTCTCCAGGCTCTGCTGTAGATCAAGCAGTTCTTTATCATGTTGTTCTTTAAGTTTATCCATCTCCATGTCATGGCTAGATACTTCTTCTTTTAGTGCTCCTTTCAAAGCTGTAAGCTCTCTCTCTCTCTTTCTCAAAATCTCTTCTTGTTGATCTTTTGCTATTAATACTTCTTCCAGATCCTGCTTCATTTGCATCAGCTCCTAAGGAACAAAATTAAGTACAATTGCATGACAAATAGCTCCAGCGAATGTTCTGTTTGTGTTTCAGAGAAGGAAATCAGGTAAGATCCCCAAGGCTAACTTTCATTTTTGTGACTTTTACACTAAGCTGAAAATTTTCTAAATCCTAATATTATTAGAAGTATACCATATAGCTCATGGTTTATATAGTGGGTCAACATATCTGATGCTGCAAAACTATGAAAATATTTTGATGGTGTATTCTGCTGTTTGTAAATAAAGCAGGATTCAAACTAAGGTTGCAATTTAATAACTCCCTCAGTCTTACCTTCGGTAGCATAGAAACAGGTAAGAACAAAGAAAAACCTCTTTTACCCACACTGCAAGAGAAGTGAACTCAGTGGTAATTTCTTGTCATCTTTTCTGCTGGAAAGAATAAAGAAAGTTGCTTCTACAAGTGCTGAAGACAAAACAAATGCTTCCCAACTGAGTCCGTGCCTTTGCACCCTCCCACCACGTTCACCCTAGAATTCATTTCTCCTCTCCAAATGGCTGGGAAGGAAGTGGGTAATCAGTGAATTTGACACATGCATGTATGCAAACACAGAATAAGATAACAGCAACAATTGAAAATGTACACCTTCAAGAATTACCTAATTTGGTATTTCTCAAGCTGTGAATAACTGCACTTTAAAAAATAATGTAAACTTCCCCTGCACTGGAGCAGGATCAGTACATCTAAACTATTCCTGACGTGCATCATTTATTCTGTCCTTAAAGCTTGCAATGAATACCAATGTCCAGATTGCCATGTTCCACTGTTTATTATCCATATTGACAGAAAATGTTTTCGAATACTTATTCTAAATCTGTGCAGCTAAGCCTCTCATTTCGTACTCCATCCTCACACAACACAGAAAAATTGATTGCTATTTCCTTTACTGCAACACTGTAAGATGTGCTTTTGACTCTTCACTCACTCCTCCATTCAGATTAAAGACCTTCTTCATAGGCAAGGTTTTTCAGCACTATCATCATCATTCCAGATATTCCTCTACTTGTGTACAACTTTCAACTGCAGTAATCAAATCTCACCTACACAAAACAAAGTAGTTATTCTACTCAGCATGTCTTGCGTATTAACATCTTAATATTCCTGAGATCAACAGTGTTTTTTGCTCCCTGGTTTACATTTTATCATTTAGCTTCTACTTCTTAAGCTAGTTCTTTGCACTGGTATTAACTGTTTCGGAACTACAAAGTATTAAGGCAATTCTGAATTCTAACCTTCCTTTTGAACCATTATACACTGATACTCTTACACACCCTCATCAACAAATTCAATACTGACATATTTCATCATCAGTAAATTAGTACAACCAATTACTCTCTCACAGGAGACAGAAAACCTGTAACTCTCTTGTTCCTCTCCAGACTCTATCCCTTCTCTCCCTGGTTCCATTAACAGAGACAAAAATTTAAAGACTACCTTGGTGATTTCTTTTAATTTTCTTAGTTGAATCTTACCTGGCCTTGCTAATATGTACACCTTCTTTAAACGGATCTTCCCTGTTCTGACCAATAAAACCTACCTCATTGTTAAAACTGACCAAGATGATTATCTCATAATAGTGAATAACTCAGCTGTCCTTTAATCATTATGTTATTTGATCTCCTATTTTAGGAAGCGATGGTACTTACACTTTGTATTCCTTTCAGTGTTAATATAGTTATTATAACATGCTTTCTTAGGTCACCTAATAATGGTATATTGTTTTGAATCGACAGAATTGAAAAAAACAAGACATGTATTTCTTCTACCTGTATCTATAGTTCCCAATTTTTAGGCAATTCTGATTTTTTCATCCTTCTTCTGGTACTTTATAACTAACCTCAATCAGAACCTCTTTCTCCCCTTCATCAGTATGTTTTGCGTTATCCAGTTCATCATGCATCTCGGAGAGCTGGTCTTGAAGATCTCTGATCTCAGTCTGGTGTTGTTCCTGCTCCATCTTCACTTGAAAAAGCCTTACAAGGAAAAATCAGACAGAATTTTTTAATTTGTAGAAATTACAAATAGAAATTACAAATTTGTAGGAATTAGAAATAACTAATTTGTTGCTTTGAGTACTAAAAAATACAAGTATGTATTCCCATGTTCCCCACAAAGGAATGGGATATAATGAGGCAGAAAAATGAAATGTCAGAAGGGTAAAAATGAAAACCCTTAAGTAGATATAAGTGGAAAGCTGAATTTTATTTTAAACCTGGTACTATATGCTTGACTAAAGTATCAAGTGTTCCCATATTTTAAAGACTTGAACTATATATTGTAACCATGAAATATTAAAAGGAATTTGCACTAAGAGGAAGACTATAAATTCTGCAATCATTCTCTTCCTTCCAGATATTCTAAAAACATGTCTCTTTTAAACATTAGAAACATTTCCTACAATAACAAACATCACTGTCAGTTGCCATTAACATATCCTAAAGACACAGCTACTTTTAAATGAAAAGGTTTAAGAAAAAGCACAAATTCTAATGAATAACTTCTCTAAAATTAACTCACTCCTCTAGGTTCTGCCTGAGTTCCTTCTCGCTTTCTTCCAGCTGCTTTTTTAAGGCTTCTTTTTCACACACACTTTCATCAAGTCGCAGCTGAAGATCTTTCAGACTTGCTTGTGTGGCATTTCTCTCTTCTTTGGAATTCTGCTGATTCTGAAGTTTGTACACCAAAAGTTAAGCAAGATAATAGACGAAGCATAAATAAATTAAAGGCTCTTTTTATTGTATTAAAGAAGCCGTTGCAAGATTTTGATATTTTTCACTTGTAGAAGTGCTTAATAACCTATGAAGAGTAAAAGCTTGGAATTTTTACTAGCACACAAAAAGCATTGCTTTTCGATTTTTATTAGAAATATGAGAAGTGAAGTCTCCTCAGTACTATCTCATCTGTTTGAAGTATACTGGTTCTTATGACACGGTTAACATGTGAACTGAAAGAAGCCAAACTGTTTTTCTCACGTCTTCTGAGCATGGCTGTACTTAATTACTTAAAATTCAGCACTGCAAAAATAATGCGGTAATTAACAAACAGCAGCTACATGAGTAATACAGTTTGTCTCTCACTCCCCTCTGTCTTGCTACAGTCAAAAGATTAACATTTACGTCTTCGGATACCAAAGAAATTTTACATGTGTGTGTCTAACATTTTTATTAACCTCTCCAAACTCCTTTTCAAATACTAAGAAAGAGATTTCTCAAGAAAATGGTAACCATGCTATGAGCAACAATATTGAAAATTAGAAGTCTTCTGTAAAAGCACAGGTATCTGGATTACAAGGAATATGAAGCAAAAAAGGATTCAGCTGGTTGATCAGTTGTCACTTACTTAGAAAAGTTTATTTGAAGTAGTCAAAAGCTTTATAAGAACTAAGTGCCATACCCTAATTTCTAGATCCAATTTTTTTTCTAATTCTTCCACTTTCCTTTCAAGTTCTGCTTTTTGCTCCACCAATGCTTTTACTTCAGCTGAAGAATCCGAAACCTACAATTAAATAGAGATGTTTATTCCCACAAAGCCAAGATGTTCTTTGACAATTGCTCTTTTTAAACCTAGAGTAAAGCTACAAGCCAGGCTAGTAAAGTGTAGCATCACCAGTGATTTTTCATATGGGTCAATCCAAGCTAATATTTTCAAAGGAACCACAATTTGATTTTCATAAAATTTCTTAGTAATTGCTCAAGGGATGGTGCAAATAATACAGAAAATACAAACCTAAAGAAAAATTAAAATTAGGTAACATATGAATTAAATCACAAGGACTTGGGACCAAATTTGACTGAGATACGACCAATTACACAAAACTGCCATCAAAGGGGTTCATACTCAGATGTCAAGACAGATTTTCAAACACTGTTTTTTGGTAATTTCTTAAGATGTGTTTTATACATTCATTTTGACTGATTATAGCCCAGGATAAAATAATCATCAAAAGTAAGCATTTAATCCTCATACCATTACTGCAACAATTGGGCATTCCCTCACTTTCCTTTAGAACTGAAAAATCAGTTCACCATGTAGCAGGGAACAAAAACTCTTCAGTAGGCAGATTGTCAAATGCCATTAATGTAATATGGCTTTTAAAAATGTCCTAAATTATTGCTTTTCTAAATTACAAATTAAAATACTCCTTCCACTTACATATCTATTTATAATCACTATAATGAGAAGATGCTCCACCATTATTTTTTAAAGCTATGTATGTTAGCTTTTTCTTTGATCCACCAACCTTTTGATGTTCACGTTAAGTTTGCATCTCTCCTTCTAAAACGTAGAAGCTCTCAAAGTAGACTCCTTTACATTATTCTTTAATTGTTAACAAACAGATTTCCCTTACGTCACCTCAGTGCATTATTAAAATTAAGCTATACTACTGAGAATACTACAATATACTGTACTAGAAGAAGAGTCTAATTTAAGTGAGTGAAGGGATTCAAGTTTAAGCCGTTTGAATACGTATCACTATTAAACAAGCCAAAATAACTTAAAAAATTGTTTACCTGTGTCTTTCCAGCAGCTCTTGACTTTAAAGTTTGAATTTTCTCAAAAACCAAGTTGACTTTCCTCTTTGTCGCATCATCATTATCAGCACTTCTAAAACACAGAGAATAAAAGCAATGATATGATCAAAGGTCCTATCTTTTTAATATTGGAACAAATTCAGTGTCCAAACTATGTAAAATCACCACCATAAAAGAAAAAATCCAATATGAACCAGTCAAATTTTCTTAGCTATGGTTTCATTAAACCCTTTAAAGACAGGCTGTTAAAAAATTATATTCCCTGAACTCTTTAATTGTAACTCTCTTCTACAAAATTATAGCTGTGGAAAGACAGGTATTCAGCATACATATTATACAAACATACTGAAATTAGAAGTAATTAGTACTAGGTTTTTCGAGTTCTGACTACTGCACCATAAAATACACTTCAGCAGCTCCCAGAACCTGCTACATCAGGAATGCAAAAAAATTTAAGTACATTGTACATATTTTAATGCATTTCTCTTTCCTTCATCTTTCAATAAGTTATCATTAGGAAACATCAAGTAAAAGAGTTACAGGTAGACAAAGGATTAAATGTACATCAACAAGAGAGCTTCTGCCAAAACTTTAAGAGGTAACACTTTGTTGTTGTTTATCCACAAGCTTAAACTTCCATGTGGTATGATTTGAATTCTTCATGAACCTCCACGTCACATGAAGTTTAACTCCTAAAGTATTTAAAAGATGAAACAGATTCTAATTCATAAATTTCAGGTACACTTAATCAAATCCTGTACGATACCTTACGTAAGTCCTGATTGCCCAGGTATTTTGAGATCCTATGCCTTGAAGGATACAGCTCAGACAAAGAATTACGAAACAATTCTAGCTTTGCTTTTACATTTTCACATTTTAAATATAATAGAAAATAAATATTGAGAAAATACTGTCTCTTTGGAGAGCAGTCCTCTCCAAAACTATGTTTACTAACCCTTCCTTAAGGTAATTGTAAAGTATCTGTTTAGCAGTCTCTTCATTCGTTTGCTGTGCAAGATCTTGCTGGCCTTTTAAGAGATCAGGAGTTGCCTAAAATGACAAGATAAAACGTCAAAAAATATAATCCTATGAGGGTTGTAAATACAACCTCTACAATTGAAATCCCCCATTCTAGTCTATTATGAAAACATTTATGTACTGTGGACCTAAGTTCTTAAAGATCCATTGGAGTTTTGGCCTGCTGCAATAAAAAGTATGCTCCACACCAAAAGAAAGAAAATGTAATTTTCCATTCTCCTCTTGTTCATTTATGCTTAAGAATAATCACATCATTTATAATAATCTCCTTTAGTCCCACCATCTTCCTTCACCCAAGCAAGAATATACTGTTTTACAAACCATGTTTTCTATACCTGCAGATAAAGGAGTAATTTTTGTTTTTATACTTCTCCAGAACAATCCCATTTGGAAGTATTGTGTGATGGGTGTTTGCTCTAATGAAGAGCAGACAAATATGCATTTAACAGTTTGAAAGTTTTAGTATGCTAGAGTGCAAAACACAGATTAAAGAGTAAATTCAAATTTACCTGTATATTAGGGACAGATGGAAATGTTTTTACAGAAATCTTCTTGGCTCCTGAATCAGGTGGAATTGTGATTCGGTTTGGCAACAGTAAAGTAGAAGTTACTGTTCTAACTTCTTCCCTCTTATTCTGTCCTGGGAGCGTTGACGACCTGAACATCAAGCTCTCAGTATCAGCTCCATTTTGTTTATGGTGTTGCAAAGAACTGAAACTGCTATTCTGAGTGTCTTTATCAGGCATTTGCAGTTTTCCAATACTTCGAGCAGAAACCTTCATCTCTTTGGAAGGTGACTTTTGATCTCTGGATAACTGCTTGTGAAAGCAAACTTCAGATGGTCCCAGCAAGTGCTCAGTTGACTTACCCAAGCTTTTACTGAAATCACTTAAATAATCTGAATTCACATCAGGCCCTAATGCCAAGGCACTATCAACGCTTCTTGATCTTTTACGATCATCTGGATGAATTCTATTCCTTTTTCCTGACCTACCTCTTCTGTGAGGATCCACTTTCTTATCAAACTTTTCAATTAGCTGATCTACTCCTGGAAGTGAACCAGTATCAATATCACGCCCAGTTCCAGGCAAAAAAGGGATATATCTTCTGTTTTCATGCCGATTAACGTTGTCTGCATAGATGGCATACTCCTGGTCATCAAGTAAAAATCTGTATAAGGAATTTGCCGAAGTGGGAGTGGCTGATGAGGATGATGATCTTCGTGAGTCATCCAGTACTGGCCCAGCCGAATCTTGTCTGCGGAAGGGAAGAACATCTGGTCTAGGTTTTCTTTTCTCTGGATAAGCAGTGGGACTAACACATGGGGATCCTCCTGCAGATGAAAATGACTCTGAAACACACACTTCGTTGAGGCTGATGGTGCTACTGGGACAATCCAACAGCTGCTTATTTTGATCTTCTGTTTCTACTGACCTGTTCAAATGCATTTTTTTTGATTTTGCTTTGGGTGGCTCTGCAAGATATGTATTTGTCTTCTGTAGGGACACTACTTTAGATGAGGAAATGCAAGGCTTTGCTTCAGTTTTTTCATCTGCAAAAGATTTAGATTTACTGCACACAGAAGACTGGTAATTATCCAAGTTCAGGTTATTTTTTTCAGGATCATAAGGCTGTAAAAGTTCAGGATGTCTTTGAAAGTTCAACAAATTTGAGGATTTCATTGTTCCACCTTTAAATTCTGATATTCCATTTTCCTTTTCATCCAGATTGGTTATCTTTAGGCTTTTAAGCACACCCGGTTGCATTTGCTGTGTTCCAGGAAACATAGTGTGTTCACTGTTTTTGTCCTCCAACCTAAAAGCAGTATTGGAGTCTGTGGCTGGCTTGCTTGCAGTATCAGAAATGACCTCTTGTTCTTTTCCAGCAGAAGGATTTTCTGACAAACATCCTTCTGTATTGTTTAGTACAATGTAAGGATGTCCATCAATTCCTTGGACTCTAATACTGACACCATAAGACCCCATCCTAGAATTTTGTGCATTTCTGGTTTTTTGAGTCTCCTCACTTGTGAGTTCAAGAGTAACTTCATAGTTCTGCTGCACATGCTTAAAGCCAGCAAAATATGGTTCCATGATTACCAGAGGAATATAGCTGAAGAAAAAAATGACAAAAATGTCATTGTTTAAAACACTTCAGATTATTTCATTCATTATTTTATTCCACCATTCAGTGTGACTATGAAGACTTAACAGCAATATGCAGATACATCAATATACAAGCTATACAAAGCTTGAAGCAAATACACTGTGATGTAAATGTCTGACTGATTCTGGATCAATGTAAGGTTATTTTAAGATTACAAATGGTAAGAAATAACAAGTTAAGACTACCTACACAGAGTTGGGGCTAATTGCTTTGGAATCAAATTACTTCAAATATAAGCAATTCTAGTACAATTTTTTGAGTCAAAGCAGCTTTTATTTTGGGTGTCTCCACTGTATTTACTGAAAGACTGTACCCTTCACAAATCAGTGACCACTTTATAGCCAGCAATTATTAACAGCTATATTAACATTTGAACCTAAGACCAGGAGAGCAAAACACAACCAGGCAGTTTTAGGTTATGAATTTTACGCAACTAGAGCACTGCAAGGAAGGTCAATATCCTCATACGTTTCAGTTGCACTTTTACATATCTGCTTTTCAACATTCATTTCTCAAGACATCTGAAAATAAACTTTTTCATTTATTATCTCATTATCATCCATAAGAATAAACTTTCCTACAAATTAACAATTCCCCCAATTGTGGACTTGTTCCAGAAAATTCCAGTTGCTATTTAAAACAGAGACTTTGCTGAGCAACACAAATGGAAAAATGCTGCTAGTATTTCCACGACTCATAGCACCTTTTTCAGATTCAACAGAAATGCTAATTCCAGCCTATATGTGCCAAAACTATTCCAGTTGTAGAAAACAAGAAATTAAACCCTACCTGCACTTTCAATGTTAAATGCCATTCTTTCTTTCTGTAAGAGCTGACTTGGTGCGTAGTTTTACTTTCCTGTCTGTTGCATATTATGTGCCGACTGTCTATTGGCAGAGGCAATGCAGTGACAGTCAGAACTGTGTCTATAATAGGATGAAACATAATACTTTGATGCAAAACCTGGAGGGAATAAACTTTTGAACTGAGCTAGAGAGTTGAGTAACCACTGAAGCCTAACAAAACCAAGAACATTAAACGGTGGTGAATAATCATTGAAAGGAAACAGAAAGAACAAGATGTCTCATGGAAAAACAAACCTTGCAGCCAGTTTCACTCTCCTGTGTATCTCAGCATGAACTATCTCCTTCAGATATTCCAAACAACAGCAGAATAATCATTTCTTCCTGACAGTGATTTAAAAAGTTTGGCTCACTATCAAAGTCTTCCTCAGATATTAAACGATTGAGTGAATTAGTTAAATTCACCAAAACTAATTCAGAGGTTACATTCACTTAGTAAAGGGAAGTAAACAGACACTATGAATTTGATCTCCATTTAAGACTTCCTGAGTAGGAAGAAAAACAGAACAAGAGAAAAGCAAAGATGAGCCAAGGAAGGCTAAGGGAAATAGAAAAATGAAGGAGCAACAGAAGGTAATGGCAAGTACCAATATACTTTCTTATTTTGGTACTCCATTCTATTTCTCCATCCTTTTTTACCTTCTTCTCGAATACTCACAATATCTCATATTAATTACGCTGTTTCAGTGTATAAGCTGAGACAAAAAGGACTAAGTAAAACTAACAGAAGCTGATTCTAATCACTCAGAGTCAGTGAAAAGATCTCTATTGGGTTTTCGACCAGGACACAGAAATCCACTTTGAGCTGCTCTAATGGTGGCTGAGAAAGCAAAGGAGGGGAAAAAAGATAGCACAGCACAGAGCTGTAAACAGAATGTTCACTGAAGGCACCAGACCACACTAATCTAATGAATGGTTGCTGGAGGTAGGAAAGAAACCAGGCTCTCCACACTGTTCTTCAAACTGTTGAGTGGGTCCAGCTACATTCAGTTGCTCTTTGTTCGCTCAAGGCAACAAAAAGGAAGTATTTTAGAAGTTCAAAAGTTGTTTAGCAAATAAGTAAGGCTTTTGAAGCTTTTCTACTTTCCATTTTTAATTACTGTTATACAATGTTGATCTGAAGTCACTAGTACTGGTATGTAATAATTAAAATTAATCATTCATTTTAGCAAAATAAAAATTATAAAATAAAGTTTATCAGACTTCTAAAACAAAACTGCATGATTGTCTAGGGCATGTTCACAAGCCATGATTTTGCAACTGAGAATTACTGACAAAGAGACTTCAACCAGCCCATGGAAAAAAACAACAACATTCCGTATCTTCTAAAGAACGTTTAAAGTGTCTCAATGTTCTCAGAAAATACATATGATTTAGAACTCTAACTTTATAAAAAGAAATCTTGTTTGCAGAATACAGTGTGCTGATTCTACACTAAGTTCAAATCACCCATGGCATATTTGCATGTGACCATGCAAGTGAAAATCGTCATGATTTATACATGGGTGGTAGCATACATATGCAGTAGATGAATACGTGAATGCCTTTAAAAAGGGTTTCCACTTAGTGATTCTAGCAAAATCAGAAATACCACCCATAGATGTAGACAATTTACTTAGTATATGAAAGTTTGCACTACACTTTAAAGCTGTGTGTATTAGCAGACCTATAAGAAGAGTAACAGTCTGTATTTGCTAATAGTGGTAACAAACACAAGATAAAGGGGTCAATAAAAATAAACTTAAAAAAAAAAAGAGGATTAAAATCAACCAGCATAAAGAATAGGTAAGCAATAAATTGCAGTATGTCAAATTCAGGGTGACTGCAAGAGCTGCGCTTTCAAACATGCTGCAAAATTGCTAAGAATATTAGATAGCCAGAAGGAAAAAAAAGAGACCACACCAAAATAACCCAACAACTCAACAACCACCACAAAACACCAAAACCCCTCGTGTATAGCGGAAACAGTATTCATGTTAATAATCTACCTTAAATTAACCATAAAGATATTTGTCTCTAAAACTACGTAGAAATATGTGAATTTGTCTTCCTCATGCATTATGCTAATGAATTATATATACTATAATATATACTATAATATACTATAAAAAGCATAAAACCTTGTAGAACTCAAAGTGCCAAC
>WTXV02057058.1:5251-28282 GCA_009823435.2 Nymphicus hollandicus
CTTTGGGCTTGGCCATCCAGCTGCTTTTTTACCCACCAAACAGTACACCTGTCTTAGCCATGATCAGCCAGTTTCTCCAGGAAGATGCTGTGGGAAATGGTGTCAAAGGCTTTACTAAAGTCCAGGTGGACATCTCAGCCTTTCCCTCATCCACTAAGCAGGCCACTTGGTCATAGAAGGAGATCAGATTAGTCAAGAAGGACCTGCCTTTCATAAACCCATGCTGACTGGGTCTGATCACATGGTTGTCCTGTACGTACTGTGTGATGGCACTCAAGATGATTTGCTTCATAACCTCCCCTGGCACCATGGTCAGACTGACAGTCCTGTAGTTCCATGGACCCTCATTTCAGCCCTTCTTGTAGATGGGCATCACTTTTGCTAAACTTCAGTCAACTGGGACCTCCCCAGTTAGCCAGGACTGCTGATAAATGATTGGGAGTGTCTTGGTGAGCACTTCTGCCAGCTCCCTAAGTATCCTTGGGTGGATCCCATCTGGCCCCATGGACCTGTGTGTGTCTAAGTAGTGTAGCAGGTTGATAACCATTTCCCCTTGGGTTATGGGGGCTCAGTATCAAGAGGATGGGGTTTTTTTATTCTTCATGTAAGTGTTAGTTTTTCTATCTTGAGTAATTCTGTGTTAATATAGATCTCAGACCAGATTCTTGTGAGTCTCCACCTCCTTTTCTTGACAAAACTGACCATTTATTCTTTTTTCCTTATTTGTTTCCCTCATGCTTTTCCCAGTGGTGAACGTGCCATGTTTGTCTATGAAATCAAGCCTGATTCGTACTGTCATATTGTAGCTACAAACAGTTTCAGGCAATGAAATATGCAATTAGCCTTCCTTGCCATTTGCCTATTCTTTTTCTTTCCACATTAATTCCTGATATAGTTCTCATGTCTTTTTTGCTTATATTTTCTGTCTCTATCACTTTCCCTCCCTATGTTACTGTGTTCATTTTCTCATCCATATACTTTCCCATCCAACATCTTCTGCTGTCAACTTTTCTGCAGGGTCTCAACCCTTTCCTCACTATTCATCTCTCTTTTTGCAGGCTTACTAGAGCTCTAGAGCTAGAATAATTACATATGTGTATAGTTTCTCTCCTTACCCTATCTACCCCTCTTTCTCTAAAAATGGAGGCAACAAGATGTACTCTGTGCATGAGCCAAAGTCACTGAACCTAGTAGAAGTCTCTCCATTGGAGTAAGTAGAGTTGGAGTTAAGTTTTTTGTGAAAGTAGTCTGACTTATGTATGAGGTTGCTTTATGGATAAACACTGCATTGCTATTTCCAATAGTCTTAGGTAGTAGGGAATATACCACATCTCCTCTTGGGCTGTTCAACCAGGTGACTTGAACTTCATTATAAGATGGGGAGAATTGCCCAAAAGTGTTGAGGTGCAACAGGCAGGATCATACTCCTTGCTGCTCATCTGCCTTTCTGGTGAATTGCATATAAGGGGTGAACAGCATTTAAGGAGGAAAACTGTAGCAGTTCAGCTGTCTATGTCTTTCCTAATATTTGGCAAATAGCAGATAACAAAGCTGCCAGCACATATAGAGAAGAATGAACAAACCAGTATGCCAGGCAGGAAGTTGATTAACAGTTCTAGGCTTGCTGCTGATGCCTGTAGAGGCAACAACAGCAAAATATAGGACACCAAGCATTGCTCTTCAGTCCCATGACTCCTGCAAGGAGGGAGCAACT
Source organism: Nymphicus hollandicus (assembly GCA_009823435.2). NCBI lineage: Eukaryota > Metazoa > Chordata > Aves > Psittaciformes > Cacatuidae > Nymphicus > Nymphicus hollandicus. The sequence goes on from WTXV02057058.1 coordinate 6,966, forward strand.
GCAGTACTTTGATGTGTTCGCATGATCATAGCAGAGATGGAGCAGCCACCCTGTCTCCCATCTGTTCTGTCACTGACGACATCTGTGGAGCAACACATGCTGGGACACCATGTGGGAACTTCTTTCCCACGTGATGGAACTTCTTTCCTCATACCTGAAGCCTTGCTTCTCTTAACTGCCCTTTTTAATGCCAGCAATTACTTCTCTTCCTCATGTATCCAACATCTTTGGTTTAACCAGTCATCACGTGGGAGGTCTGTGAGATTCAAGATCCCCAGCATATGATGAAAACTTTCGTGAGGTGGGAATATGTAGTGATGGGTGAGGAAATGGAAAAGATAATTTCTATGATGTGGCTTGTTCCTTTTACCATTCTCAAAGCCCTTTGTCAAGCACTAAGTCAAATAACAGGTAAGAGGACTGCAGTCTCCACTGGACTTTGTTGTTGTATTAACAAATATCTTACTCCTTCAATGACACTGAAACCAACAGAGATCATTTGTACAGTGAGATTTTCTTCCACCAAATAGATACTCTCCGTGAGAAAGAGTGATGGACTGAACATATTTGGTACCATGAGGCAATCTGCAGAACTGGGGACAGCATGGGGGAGTGAAGGTGCTGCAATCAACTATTTCAGTGAAAACAACTGAATGAGTCAGCTGTTATGTGTTGGAAATGGTAATGGTGATAATGACCACACCTTGTGGCCACGCTGCTCTCCTTTTGCCAAGGATTGTTTTCTATTGGGTGACCTCCTCAGGGTAGTCAGGATGTTTCTGCTGCTGCAGTGCTTTCACACAAAGGTTCTTTGTGCCAAATAACATCATATTTTTTGCCAGAGGGTGTTCATGGTTATTGTTTCTTCATCACATCTCTAATTAATTTTGCCAAAGCCACCCACCTTCTGCCATCTGTCAGGTGGGAAGAAGAAAGAATGTGGCTCCAGACAGCTAGACATTTTGAAGGATAGAAGAACATGTGGTGAGGTAAGAAGGATAGAGAGACAAATTCAGATCATCACCTCACAATAGCTTCTTTTATATGATACCTTACAAATCATAATGGACTATTATATCTATAGTATATAAACTAGGGAGTTAAAAACCCACAGATTAAGAAATTGCTGCAATATTGTGAAGCAAAAGACACTAAAGCCCTTTTTGATCTAATATATCAATGACAACAATAATACAGTTATTGTAGTGATTCTTTTCAACCAGAAAGCTGAGTCTTTATAGACAATGCCTATAGTTTATACTCCTCATAAAAACAAACATGTATTATCTCTTACCTTGACTGTTTCCACATTTCCATATACTTCCAGTTATTTGTCTTAATTGTGGAAAGAAAAACAAATACACAGCATGTGAAGAAACGGCTTGACCTTCCTTCCAAAGGCCACATCCTATATTCTTTCCGTGCTCCAAAGCTACCTTGCACTCTGATTAACTTGTCTAAAAGTACTGTTTGTGTATATACCCACACAAAATGTATACATAGCCTGGCCCCACACAGCTCCACAGCACTGAACTAAATCCCAGTAGAATTTCAGCTATGGTATTAATCATGCATTCATGACTGAATGTGGGTTGCAAGAAAATATTTAAGAGTCTATAGAAACTTTTCTTTAAAGTATGCAGTCCCTAAATATTCGGGTTTACATTACGGTCTTTTAGTTAGAATTTATTAGACTATTTCATATTTGCTTTTCTGTTTATTTTGTAAAAGTATACTTGTCTAGCACACATTTTTATGCCAGCCTTGCTTTGCATTTTTACAGTCTACTAATTAGACCATTTTAACTAATTTGTTTGCATTTTGTATGAGCAAGTTGGGCTTTTGGATTGACTAATGTAATTGCAGCCAGTTTCTGCCAAATACAAATTGCTCTTTCTAGTGTGAGCGAGAGAGAAAAGTAAATATTTAATAGCCATCAATACCCTTGCAGCATTTTAGAGTGCGCTTTTTTCCTATGGAAAGTTTAAATAATTTCTTCAGTGCTTGATTGCACTTTAATGTTAAGAAATTATTTTTTAATCTTTTTTGAAATAATAATGAATTAGACATCTTAGCATCTCCGTAAGGGTTTTATTTCTGTGCACTTTGCCGTTTTAAATTCCAAGCTTTAAGATCTGGTACTTTCACATTTGAAGTTTACTTGTGTAGCTTTTTATGTATTGAATTCTGTCTCCTGAAACCATTTTCCTGCAATGTACTTGGGTTTTAATGTTTCTAAGTGGATGAAGTAATGTCTAACAGCAACGGGGGGGACTTCTTCTTGCTTTCTCTTTTTTTATCCTTTTTCAGAGGAGCATAGGAGAAGACAGGAACTGGTTACCAAACCTCAGCATTATCTGTATCTGTCTTTTGAACAGTAAATCTATGTTCTTTATCTCTGCAGATGTGGACATAAAATGGGTAGGTGCACCAGAGACTTAAGTGGTTAAAGCTCAATTTTCAACCTTGATATTCCCAGGGTACTTGCTACGGTGCAGGTCCAAAAGACCACCTGCTTGCCAGAGCAGGGAAGCTCTCTTCCTTCCTCTCTTTCTTCCTCACACCTCCCTTCTGCCATGACCTATGCAGAGGACAAGGGTATGTCTGCCTCACCTGAGGGGCTGCCTCCAAAACATTATATACACATCATGCTTCTCAGACCAGGGACAACATAAAAGTGCTGAAAGGTGTTGCTTTCTGCCAAAGTTTTGGTGCCAAATCACCAAATACTTCACCCCGGTATACCCACATGGACAGTGTCAGTGCATTTTCCCTGGGGTATGAGTGTTTCAGGCCCTAATTTCCTTTTCCACATGAACCTTTCAATTGCATGGGTCCCATAATTGTCTTAAGCAGTGGCCTAAGGTGTGGGGCTGCTGTTGCTCTCTGTCCCCTTAGAAAGCAGAGGAGCAGGAGTGGTGGGTAACAGTTAGCTGTTGCTGCTGTTGCCTTAGTGCATTTCTAACCTTACTTTACCTCTTGCAGTCATCTTGTTCAGCTGGTACCAGTCCCAGGATGCTATGGAAAGGAGAACCTGCATTCGGCCATCTTACTGTTTCATGTGATGAAGCTAAAATGATAACAGATCAGCAGTGAGATTTAGCACTAAGGAGAGAGAAATCAAAACATCTTTTAGTTGAGTCTTTGACATGTCACTATTCATTTTCTTTTCAGATAGGGTGCAACTTCGCATAATATTAACCAATCCGTAATTATTAATTAAGAGGGTGAACAGATAATCACTGCCAAGTAACAACCTAAGTCCATGTCATCATCAGCCTATATAACCAGGTTCTGAATTTCATAACCACAACAACCGAATTCCTTCTCTCTGACCCATTCCTATTACACCAAAGCAATGAAACAGAACATGAAACGACATGCTTTTCATGGATGCTTCACCACTAGCTTCACAATCCTCCCATCATGCACCAAGAACAGGTGCATTGCAAAAGGTAATAATCTTTATTTGTTTCTCTATTTGCCTGGCCTAGATGGACATGCAGGTGATTTGATCAGTGAACTAACCCTGCTGTTCTGAGAGTTACAATTAACAGGCAGTTTTACCTGCCCTCCTGGATAAGTTTAAGTATAGCATTTCATTAGTAAAGCCAACACTGCCATTCTCATATATCTGCAAGTCTTACAAACATCAGTAACAAATCTGAGCATAAATCTGTGGTAGGATTTGTCTACTTGGATTAAATTCTAACTTTTTAATGTAACACTACATTTAAAACTAAAAATACTGAAAAACAGTAATTAACCTAACAATAAAGTTAATTAAAGTAGATTTAATACAAAATTTCTGGTGTATATTTTCCATTATGGACATGGTCGCTCTTTGGAAATGGTGTTCTGTGGTCCTAATTTATACTGAATTTCTCGAATAAGTACTTACTGGTCCTGGATACAGAGAAAAGTATCTTCCTGTGTATCCTTATATATGTTATTTTGGTACCAGTATTTTGAAACTAAGATTATCAAATGGACTTGAGCATGTACCCAGTTCTTTGATGACTGTGCTTATCTGAATGCATATTGAAAAGATGATGTGATTTTGGTACCACTAAGAGAAGGTAAAATGGTAGAGGCTTTGAAGATGGGGGTACCATCACACAAAAGTTCTGTTTAAAACAGCTGCACAGATCGTCTTTAGAAATGAGAAGGAAGTTACATTATTTTCTCACTTCTGACCATTCTACAATTTATCCTTGCCTATGTTCTCTTGTTGCTAATAGGATTACTCTCACAAGTAACACAATAGCACTTTAGCCTTAAGCAGTTGGCCTCCATACTGGTATACAAGTGAGCATGTCAGCTGGTGCTTACTGTGATGCAGAGAACAAATTAACCAAGAACTGGACTGGCTCTGTTTTAAGTCACAGATAACTGAAATCTATTTTAATCATTTCAGTCACAGGAAAGTATTTTCCAAATGTGTTATGTCAAAACATCCCAAAAACTGACATGTAATCCAAGGCACATGTTTTATTCTTGATTACATTTGCAAATTCAAAATCATTTCAATGCATTTTGAATTTAAAGTAATACTGTTAAACGCTTGTGTTCTTGATACTTAACTAAAGCAGTGCCACAGGAATATTCAGTAAAGTACTTAGCACAATAATTCATTTATTCATTGAATATCCTGTCTTAACAACTGACAATTTCCACAGATCCGACCCATCTCCAGAGTTTAATCATTCTCCAAAATGTAACAGCAAGAGATGAGATGTTAAAAAAACATACAGCACTTTCCAAATTGTTCAATAAATAAATATGCAATATAAAATACAGATGTTTTTCACCAGTTACATCCTAAGACCTTTCAGTGGCTGCTCTCTGCTTATGAACTCTCTATTTCTTTAAAAGCCTACAAGAATCAATGTCTTTATAATGTCAGGTCCTGGTAAAACTATGCAGGGAAACAAATCCCAGACATTTAGTTTTCTAAAGCTACAGTGGCATTTCTCACACTGACTCAGCCTGAAGTGCTTCTGCTGTGCTCAGAATTTCATATTTCAGTGCAAAATTATTTGTTTGGAAATTTGGCTATTTCTAAGCCCCGTATTTCCGTGCCTGAAGAGTAGCTTGAATGTAAGGGATGGTGCATGAGTGTCTCTGTTGCTGTAACATGCCAGCAGGAAAATTCTTGATCTAAATGATGAACATAGGGTATGATACAGCAGTTAGTTCTTAAACAAACATATACATCCTCTCATAAGTTTTTGCTCTGCCCCTGACATTTTCCACTAAGGATAGACATATTTAGAAGACTAATTTCCATGTGAACGGCAAAACATTTTGCAGTCATTGTGTGAGCCAAAAGGGGAAATGCCAATTATTAATTTTAGGCAATTTTATTTATACCAAGCAGTAGATGTTTCTAGTGTTAATTAAACTCTTTTGAGTAGCAGAACAGTGAAATGTTGTCCAAGAGAAACTGTTGGTTCATTTTATGTCATTTGCACCTGTAGTTTTGGACTTAATAGACTGATGTGAAGATATGTATGGGAAGGGTACGTGAAGAAAAGGTGCATGCAAAGCAGTGATGTGAATAGTGTGAAAGAAGAAAAGCTAAAGAATGAAAAACAATGGTTTGATTAGGAAGATTTTATACTCACCTGTGCTGGAAAGTGCTATTATAGTATCTGGTCCTCATAGAGCTCTAAATTAATACAGGACTTCTGCAAAATTTAGTGTCTTGATCAACACCTGGGTTTGCACCTCCAAGAGTTTAGATCTACATCTGGCCATCACCTAAGTGCACTTTGATATAAAGCATTGCTTGTGTTGCTGCTAACTGTAAAACTTTGTTTGCAAAGATGAACATCACTTAAAAAGGTGATAAAGACATAATGAGCAGGAGTCAAACTTTTGAACTGTTAACCTGTTCTCTGTTGTACGTGAAGCATACTTAAAAAAACCAACAGGAATGCCAGTTATGTTTGCAAGTGGCTTCAGATTAACCAAGGCAGATATAATCCAAAGTACTGCTTAAAGGTCAGGGAAAAGTTTAAAGGTTAAAACCTGCTACTTCTTTTCTCACTTCGGACTCCAAGAAGCTCAAAAGGAAAGGCCCCTTTCTGCTCTCAGCTACATTAGTGTGAATTTAGTATTCACAAGCGCCTGGTCTTAGTTGGATTGATGTGGATTTACAGCACAAGGACTACCAGATCTGGTTCCCTACTTGTTGCTTTGCTGCTTGGTTTTAAAAATAAGCCTGAAAAAAACCCCAATATATATATACACATATAAATTTGCCCATGGAGAGCAAAGAAGCTACACAAAATACACTGATTGCACTGTAGAGGTTGAAAATAAATATATTGGGAAAGGTGAATTTCCATATTAAGTAAGCTGATTTGGTGCTCATTATCTCATAGCAAGACTATCATTCTTCCATCAGCAGTTCCATACAGCACTTTTAAATATGGTGCAAATGTTAGATTGTATTTTACAAGGGAGGTTTGTTAACAGTAAAACCATCATAATAATAACCTAACAGGAGCCACACCACTGAAAATAAAAACGTCTTATTTCAAATAAGATTTCCAACTAAAATAATCTGAAGAAATACATAACAAAATTATTACTCCTGCGTGACTTTATGCTTTGTTTTCTACTTGTTTTTCTACTATTAGCAGTAAAAAAACCCCCACAACACACTGTTTTGCAAAAGCTTTGAAAATATGTTAGGCAATAAATAAGAGAATTTGCATCTTTCCTTGATGGAGAAATCCTTCAAGTCTCCCTCTTGGACTCCATTGTTATTCACATTCCCTGAGGACAGAAAATCTTCCAAGGTGTGCAAGGGTTCAGGGTCATTCCTGAAACAGATTGAAAGCATGATGCATTTGAATTCTGGGGCATTATCTTCACCTCCGCTCTGCCAGCCATGCTACCCCACCAAAAGCCCATCTGCAATTGCTCGGTCCTGGCCAAGTTCCTGAGCAGTAACTACTGCAGAAAGTTGTTTAAAGAAAATGTACAGAGTTTAGTGATAAATATATAGAAATATTACAATCCACATTCTGCAAATTGCCTTTGGGCATCTTCCCAGAATGTTATTCAGAGAGGTAGCTGGGTTAATAGCAGCAAGGAGCCTCACAGGGCTCATTAATTCCCTCTTGGTTTTACAGACTCCTTGCAATTGTCTGTTCTGCCCCTGTGTTTTCCCAATGGTTCTTTCTCAGCTCCTTTCATTACATATCCCAGTTCTTTATGGTCTCTTCATCTCCGCTGCTCCCCAAAGCTCCTGCTCCCCTTTGTACCACACTACCCTGTTGCTTTCCTACACCTGTGCAATGCCAGTCCATGGGCAGTTCTCACCTCACAATTCCGAGTCTGGTTTTCAAACCACATAACACTATGGAGAGGTTCTTTATAATTTTCTTTTTTTAGCTTTTTTTTTCCTTTTGAAACTCCCTGAAAGACCTAAACAAGCTTTAAGTCACGGTCTCATGCAGGAGGAAGGACAGAGAGTTGTACGATGGGTAAAAAATGAGAAATGACAGCCTTTTTGCTATAATAATATTATAGAAAATGTATTATAAATATATTATAATACAGCCAAATATTCCTGAAAAAATACTACATGGTTCTGGAAATGACAACTGGTCTTATGACCCACCTTAAAATTCATGGTTTGAAAAGCTGCAAAGGTTGTCCTCCCCTTGCTCAGCTATCCATAAGGGCATTTCCAGCAAGAAGGATTGCCCATGCTACCTTGTGGGGTTTTTTTTCCCTTTTCAACCTTTCTAAACATTCATACAAAGAAATTCAATTGCCTGGATATGGATAGAAAATGGATCCACAAGTGTGAGAACTTGGGCAATGTATATTCATTTCAAAAGTCAAGGAAATACTGATGGAAAACACTTCTGCATCTTCCACCAGAATTACTGAATATATTTGATTAAATATATAAACTTCACTTTGCTATTCAAGTTCACCAAGCATGTTTAGAATAACAAATATTTTATTAACATGCTGACATGATCTAGTTAAACGAAATTAAATTGTGTTTTGGGGTAATAAAATGTAAAGCATTGTGTAAGTATCTTTTTTTTAAAACAATGGAGAGACAGAGATTTCTGTGGAAGCAAAATTATATCCCCACATAAACTGTAAATTGAAATCATTAACCTCAGCCTTGCCATGAGCATCTTTTTTCTCAGGGGCAATGACCAGCTCTGCTCAAAGAGAAATTTTAGTTTCAGAAAGCTCTTGGGAAAAACATACAAAATACACTGTTATGCTATTTATAAAATACAACAAATTGTCTCTAATCTGTTCCTATTAATCAGTGTAAAACCAGAAGAACAAAACAAAAACCAACCAAACAAAAAATTGCTCTTAGAATAAAAACTCTCCGAGTTTTAGGGACACAGGGAAGCTTCTGAAGGGAAAGGTTTTTTAAGTAAGGTGTCACATTCTAACAGTGACACTGGCTTAATAACTTGCACAGGCTCAGATGCATTGATTTTTGCCAGAGTTTCCAAACCATGAAGCGTAAGTATTATTTCTTAGCTTGCTCAGATGAGCTGACACACTTCAGTTTGAACAACACTTGATTTTTTTGTACCCTCTCCTGCTCTGGTGCACCAGGATCTGTCTTTTTAGCATTTTACCATGACATCCTTGTTATCTGTTACCTCAAAGTTTCTGATGGTGCCATGTATGTACATGATGCCTTGTAAGCAGTAAGGTTCAAAACTGCTGAACTTGTGCAGCCATGCATTAATCTACATGCAAGAATAATCTAGTTAATGAAAAGGTGGCTGGGGGAAAGCATAGCCTGTCTTATAGCTCGGTGTGAGAGATAGCATGGGCTGTGGTTGGCACTAGGAAGACCTAAAACTGCCACTGACCCATTGCATGATTATGAGGAAGCCATTTCACCTTTCTGTTGTGTTTTTCTTCTCAGCCTTCGTCTCTCCAACCCTCCAGCCCTTCACAGCAAGATCTGTCTCTTACGATATGTGTCTCACAGTGGGAGTTCAGCTGGGGCTTCCAAATTAGAGCTGATTGGGAATTTTTCAATGAAACAGATTTTCCTTAGGAAGTGCAGCTCAGTTTCAGTGCAGTTCTGCAGTGCAGTTGTGGGAATGCTCACCCGGTCTGTGAGGATGAAAATTCAGATAATGACTGAAGAATACATTGTTGTAGAAAGTAGATCATCTCTAACAGAAGCTGTGGAATGTACCTTGCCCTAGGAGAGCTATCAGACTGCGGGTGAATTGGCACAGTCATCTGCAGTTAGAGAGACAGCAGGTCAGGCATTTGAACCTGAGTATGCTAGGGAAGATCACATGCTGTACATCTCTTTCCTTGTGTTTGTTTGTTTTATGAAAACAAACCTTCTAAAAGCACTTGGGTTTGATAGGTTTTGAAAGGAAAGAATTGGAGCATCAGTGAAATCCTGAGAAATTTAATGGGCGCGTTTACTCAGTCTCGGTTCTGCTCTGAGCCCTGCAGACTGTTAATAGTGAGATCAGACATATTTTATCTTGTAGGATACTTACAGTCCAAAGGAGACAGACAACTTCAGAATAAATCATGAGCAAATATTTAAGAGTTAAAGATTAAAAGAAAGAAGTTATTTTCATAAATAATTCCAAAATGGAATAGAAAGGCCTTCTGGTCATTAGTAAAAACAAGTTGGCCCCAGCATGAAGAAGGAGATGGCAGTAGGCATCTCCTACTAGGCATCTCCCATGGCATCTGAATAACCAGATCAGTAAATCAAAGGGAATAGGAACAAAAAACAGTGAAGACAGGAGGAAATTAAAGCATGGAATTAGGGGGAAAGTTGCACAGAGCTTTAGTAAATTTTGGTGTGTCATGATGAGAGAAGTAAAATAACCAGAAATTTCCAAACGTAATACCATTACAGCTTTTAGAACATCTCCTTAGTAGCTTCTCAGTATTAATTCTGGTGAAACACTCTGAAGAGACACTTTAGAGTCTGTTTTTACAAAAGAAGATTTGTTGTTATGAAGCACATCTCAACTACACGCCAGCATAAATTGCTAATTGTATAGAACACTGCAGTAGTGCTGAAAGGAAGATATATTTTCTCCCCTTCCTAGCCCCACTTCAGCTTCTTTCACTGACTGCCAGTCTAAAATAGCCTGCATTTCTAACCCAGAGAGCAGCTGACTCATATTCAATTCACATGGTCGCTTTGCAGCTGAGAATGATTGCACTGCCTATGTGGCATCTCCAAAGAATATGCAAAATATCATTTGCTGAAATGGCAACTCTGTAAACGTGTCTGCAGGGGGCATTTTGTACTAAAGTTACGACTATCAGGAATATCATATCACTTAGCCTAAAAGATTTGTACTGGGTCACACACTGTTCTCTCTCTAGCCTCTGTCTACCAAACACCAATTCTGTGTGCACAGCTGCGAACCTGGGGTGAAAGTTCAGGCTCTGGTGTGACTGAAATCAGGACACAGTCTGCTGCCTGGCATCGGCATTACCACTGTGCTCACCTTTCAGGAAAATTAAGGCCTCTTTCTCTGGGAGCTAATTTTGCTTAAGCTCACTCCATGAGTTTCCATTCTCTAATCATTCACTTTAGCTTCAGCCAGAACACATCATTTTTCCAACTTGCAGAACAATATTACAGGAGGATATGTGGAGAAATGAGCCAAACCCTGGGAGAATATTGCATTGACAGCACAGATTACTAACAAAACCTCTAGATGATGTCTTCTCCATGAAGACAGTAACTTTTCCATTGTGGGATGACGACCTGTATTACTTTCTCAGAAACAAAAAAAAGTCTCCTTCTACATTATATGGCTAATAAAAAAACAATGAACTATGGAGTCTTCTGTGGGCAAAAGGTTTGCCTGTGAACTTTCTGTTACATAAATTGAGATTAAAAAGAGAAAAATCTGAGACAAACAAGCACTGACCTGAGAGCGAGAGTTAAGCAAACACATAGATGAATTCAAGAGACGCAGTTCTGTGATGGGGAAATACCCAGGGTAAGAAATGTTTACAGAGGAAAGTTCTGTAGATTTTCAGGCAGGGGAATAGCGGTGGTTACCTCCCGCTGAAATATCATAGCCGCAATGAAGTGGCAAAGACGACAACTGACATGTCAGAGACAGATAAATCTGTCCTTACAGGGCTGACAACTTGGTGTGATTGCTCTCCAAAGATAACTTTATAACTTGCTGAAGTGTGATTTAAGGATGCCCTCGAGCAGCACTAACCTGTGTACCTTTCTTGTGGGTAACTTTTTATAAGCTATAGCTTTAGTTAATAGCTTATGCAATTTTTCATTTGACCTACGGGTGTCCCATGTGGGTGGGATTTTCAAAAACTCAGGCCCAGATCCACAAAGGGATTTACAGAGGGATGATTGCAGCTATAATGTGTGTAGGGAGCAGAGCAGAGACCTAGCCACAATTTAGCCTGTCATTTAGCAGTGATGCAGGAGAGGCGCTGCGACACCCTTAGGTGTTCAGGAAATCTACCCAGGCTTATGTGTGAAATTGCTCTGGACTGTGTTGATGCCTTAGCTCTGTTCCCACCAAAATGGAGTAAAATTAGGCACCAGCCAAGTGCTCTTGAAAAGGCCAGAGGAAATCTTTCTTTTTCTACTGTAACTTTGATGCTTTCTAGAGTATCTTTTAGAAAGAACTTGAGTTTCATTACTAGATAGACCACTTCAGCAGGAAAAATGTGTGCTGTTTTTATTTCAGTGTGATGTTTTTCAAGTGAATTATAGCATATTCATGCAAGAATAAAAAGGATGATAAAAAGAATAATAATACATCATCCAGTTTGGTCCTAGTGATGTTAGATGTGCTAATGTGAAGCAGTTGATAATCCCTTCATGTAACTTGGGACATAGATCTTGTGAGTACATCTTCCATTTTGATGCTGGCAAAGAGCAGGGGTGGTATCTTCATATACGCCAAACACCAAGATAAATTATGTCCTCCTGCAGACATGCAGCATTTCATTCCTTCTGCACCACATTCCTACACTGCAGGCCACAAGCAGCAGTGTATCTTATAAATAAGCCTTTAGGGAAACTGACTTATTTCTATTTTTCCCCCACCTTTTCACAAAGCCAAACCATCCCTTGTGGCATTTGGGCACTCAGAAAACAGTTGTATTTGAAAAGCCATAAACAGTCAAACTAAATAAATAGATGGGAAAAGCTGAAGTCCTTGGAATGCCATGCTACAAAATAGGTGCCAAACTGGCAACTTCTGCACAAAGGCTTGATGCTGATTTGCCTCCTCAGACCCAAAGAGCTTTCGGAGAGTGTCTCTGAAGAAAAGCAAAGTGCAGATTGCGCTGGCCTAGCGCCCATGGAGCAGGCATCTACCCTTCTGAAGGCTGATGCAGTGCCAGGACATTACAAGCTAAATTCTCAGATCCATGTTCTGACCCCAGTCAGCAGCTGAATTTATACCCCTCACAGTGGGGAGAAAGCATCTTGAAAGCAGTAGAGGACCCCAAGGCCCTCTAGAGCTCCTCAAATGCTGAAGTGTAGTGGTAGCAGAGCATACTCATCTGACATACTCATATGACAGATAGCAAACCCAGTAAACTTACTCAAGGTAAACTTCTGAAGACTGCAGAGTGAACAGGAGAAAAGCCTTTGTTTGTCCTTTAGGGACAGGAAGCCTAAATGGGGAAGCCTACGAAGTTGTATTTCCAAGCACAAAGCCTCTGCTGACTTCCAGGGAATGATACGAATTCATTTCAAAAGCAATATAAGTTTATTTTGCTCGCCCTTACAGGAAAGACAGAGTATGGTAATACTACTGCTGTTGTAGCGGTATGGCCTAAGGATAAGTGAAGAACTACAGGAAGAAGCAGTATTTTCTCTTAGACCAACTCTTAACCATGGAGAAAAAAAAGCAAAAAGCTTGTAGACACAAGCCCTCTTTAGTATACAAAAGCCTTCCTTGTGCTATTGGTATCAGCTATTCTAGTAGAAGAGGTTTCTTTTCCCTGTAGCTTTGCCTTGGAAATAAAGTGAGTTCTGAACTCTGCTCCAACGCAAAATACTGAGTGATCTATGCCTACACAGTAAATAAGCATTGAAAATGTTTGTTGGAAAAGCTCGTGAACTCAAAACACACTTTTTCCTAAGACTGACATGAGCTTAGTCAGAAGGGAGGTTTTTCCCCTGTATTTTGTAGACATAGTGATTTAAAGTCATATCCTCACAGAAAGTCATTAAAAAGTATCTGAACACTTAAAACCTAAGGGTGAAATATGGGCCCTGTGGAATTGGTATGGTTATAAGAGTGCACAGGCCTTGTAACAGCATGTCTGTAATAAGGTGGAAGTTAGTATAGAGAATCGGAGAAGAGGAAAGCAAATTCTGCCCTAAAGCACTTGCACCCTGGCTCTTGATAAGAAGTCAAGTAAGTATTTTGTGCTGCATGGCACTTCAAGATTTACAGCCTCTTGTCCTCAGTGATAAAGAAAATACCACTTACATGCAAGTAGCAGAAAAATCACATTAAAATAATTTCAGCTACTTCCTACTCCATGGGAAGAACTAAGTGGTGCTGTTGTCCTTCAGCATCAAAAAGTTTACACTCTGTCAGATGAAATGCACCACTCACCATTTGCTGTGAAACACACGTTCTTGTTGGTTCTAGCATTTCGTTCCTTCTGTGCTCTCTAGCGCTTAAAAGAGTAAAGATCTGAGGATTGTAGAAAGAGGAAGTAGGTTTCTTTTTAAAGCTATCTAATTCCAAGGAACTAAGATATTTCTTCTACCTATTCATTACAAAGGCAGGGAAAACTAAGGAAAAGTAACTCCAAAGAACCATCTACAGTCAAATTTGGGACAAATGTCCTCAAAAACTGTTTTCTGAGTCCAGGGCAGGTACATTGTACTCCTGTGGCAGCCTTAAAGCTTACAGTGGTCATTCTTACTCGATTTTGGTACCTGATATAAAAGAGAGTAGTGACAGTATTTCCTCTCACTCTTCCATTTTCAGTTAGCATTCATTTTAATCACAGGTGCCATCAGAGACTTAATGTGTATTATTACTTTGGCCAGCATGGAGGATTTCTCTTGGCACCCCCAGATGCAGGAGTAGTATAAGTATATTCACAGATAGACAAAGTCTTTAAAACAACATAGACCTCAGCATACACACATACTCATATGTAAACAGTAAGGCACATTCAACGTTAATGTAAACAGAAGAAATCAGGCAACACAACACAGCACAGAAAGCAAGTATAGAATGAGCCTTAATCAGATGGTTTCTACTTCATTTATTTTTGTCCTGCTCTGACTGGTGTAGCTTATAATTAGTCCCTGCCTGCAGTGGTGTGGTTCCAAAGAATGGTGGATTAAGGAGAAACTCTAGAATTTCTCTGTAACATGACAAGTTATAACCTGAAAAGCTACACTTAGTCCATTAAAGATTTTTCACAGTGACATTTCAGTGCAGCTAGGGAAATATGCCACTTTGCCATTTATCATTTTCAGGGCATGGACAGTGAAAAAGAGGTTGCTATGAAGAACAAAATAAAATAGATTACACGCATAGAAGCGAGGTGAGGAATACTGATAAATATACACCACTGAATGTCAGCAAATGTCACTTGAGAAGCCATTTGCAGCTACCAGAACAGCCTTGCAAATCAGCAAAAGTAGCAAAACCAGGAAAAACAAGTTGGGTGTACTCACTTCCACATGAATAAGCAATAAGCCTCTCTGAAGTTACACCAGAAAGTTGTTAAACTTGATAGATGAATCTTTCCAAATTGCTCTGTCGCGTACTGTACATGGCTACAAAGGACTATGGATGGCTTAAAGTGGAAAAGAGAAGCATTGCAGAGAACGCAACAATTTAAGCATTTTTGTTTAAACAAACACTTGTATTCTGCTTTGTATTAAAGGGACAGTTTGAACAAAGGAGTGCTTCATCGCATTGCTTTTTCTTACATGAAGCTGCTCTTTTTTAAGTCTAACCTTAATTGTTGGAACTGTCGCATTATTACCATTTCTCTTTTAAATATATTTGCCGCTCTAACAGCAGGGCTTAGAGCTGAATCAATTTGAGTTTGGTAGGCAGAAACATTGCAAATGAAAGCTCTTCTGCTGAAACTTCTAATGGTAGCTATCTGGCACGCCATCTAAGTGAAAGACCTGCAAGATGTCTCCTACCTTTCCAGCAGCATCTGATTTGAAGATCTATAGATCAGCTCCATTTTGGTCTATAGACATGCTGAGCTAGAAAAAGCTCTCCTTGTGAAAGTTGCAATACTTGAGAGACAACACAGATTCCTTCAGGCTTATTTTAATCTGGGCTGTCTGTTTGCAGCCTCTTGAACCACTACTCTCCATTGATAATAAACAGAAGTGAAGATGTAAAGATCTTTGACTCAGAAAGTATCTCCAAGGAAAAGTAGAAGTTCTTAAAATTTCAGAAACTCTGATTGCTTTTATATTTAATTTTCCATGAGATTCTTCCTCCAAATTTCTAATTTACCTCAGCAAAATTAGAGACAGCCTGCATCATTTTGATTTCATGAGACTGTTATCCCCAGACACCACACTCATGCAAATTTCAGATCAGTTTTGTTTTCATTAGTGAAAAGCAGCAGCATGAATCACATAAATGGGATCATACAGGAACTTCTATTCAAAATAGTTTGTACATGCTAAGATACACCGATTGTAGACCCATTTCACTCAAACTTCTCACGATATGTTCATGTAAAAGCTATAAACAACCAGCCTTAAAATGGCATCCTAAAGCCTGGGAGTTTAAATCACTGAAGAGAACAAATTTCTTGTACTTACAAATCCTGTAGATGGTGTGAGGGCGAACCCTCCTTTCTTGGGCAGGATGTTTACACAGTGAATTTTCTTTGTACGAGTCTTCACTCTATTCTTGCAAAATCAAAATCAGAAGTGATCCTTACTAGTCAATCTGAACCCTTTATTAAATTAAATGTAAAGCCTGTTCTAGAAATGAACAATGAAAATCAGAAAACAAAGATTAAACAGATGGGTTGAACTTTCCCGAACCACTTCCCGCCCCCCTCCCCCCAATTCTTTGAAAACTGAAGTAATCTTTGAGGCAAAACAGGCGTTTGACAGCATCTGTCATCCAGAAGCTCTGTAGCAGTTGTGCTGCTTCTTTGGTCTTGTTTTGAATTTCTCTGTCAATTTGAATAGGCACAACAGAGTCTCAAGGAGCAATGTTCACAAGCTGAGAAGGCAAGGACCGTGTCAGATGCAACAAAGGGGAAAAGATCTATCAGTCAGCTTGTTACCTCATCACAAGTATCAGTATCCCAAAAAGCTTCTTCTTTTATGTAAAAGTGTACAGTTTGGTGAAAAACACAAAAAAGCTTATTTACCTCTTATATGCGAAATGTAATGTATGTTACGTAATAACACGCTTAAGGATTTATAGAAACTCTGAGATGTATTACATATGCACGCACTCATCTTCAAAAGAGACAAAACTACAGTCTCTTAAAGGGTATTGAAAAGTAGAAATGCTTGGCCAAGAGGTTTTAAAGGAATTCTTGAGCAAGTAGGCAGAAGAATAAATAGGTTGATTTTGCGACAAGCACTGAAAAAGAAGCTTCTGGTTAGCAGCCTGCCTAACCTAATGAATGGTTTAGTCCTTCCTTCCTCCATCCCAAGCATGAAAGCTGCTATCCACACCCCAGATTTGATCTAAACTACTGAATGCAATAGGGAAGTGCCTTCTGATGTTGGACTAGGCCCAGCAGCAGCCAGGCTTAACCCTGTAGGCCTGTGCCAGCCCAAAGCCAACCTTCACTTCCCCAGGACAGAAAGCCCCTCAAATGCAGCTGTTAAGGTATGTGCGAAATATCTGAAGCTCTTAATAAGACAGATCCTATCCTTTGGAAAAAGTAGAAATTTTGCCTCAGTGAAGCGGTACAGGGTTTGATTTGGTACAGCCAATAATAAGGAAGAATCATAGTTTCTGCTATCAGGGAGTTTGATACATTTGTCTTTCTAAGTAAAAAGAACATAGAGTTGTAAGGGGGGCAGGGAGGGTCATTTATTGTCCTTTTTTTATTTTAATGGCTAAACATTGTAATGCTAGCTAAATAGAAATTCTTGTCTGTTAATAGGTTCCTTTAGTTTGTAATAAATAGGAATGCTAATGACTAAAATTTGGTATTTGGTATGCATTAGCTTTTGTGAGTCTTTTCTTTACAGGCTTCATTGACATTCAATATGGCAAGCTTCCTTTGAAACATATTTATAAAATAACTACAGTATAATTAAACCAACAAAGCCATCTTTTAAGTAAGCTTAATAGCTCAGTTTTCCACTCTCTAAATTTTTTAAGGAGGAAAAATAGTTATGCTTCAGTTCTACTATGTATTTCATTTGGCATCTAATATTTTCTTTCCGTTTACAATCTGTGCATATCTAATTCTTGACAACTGTGATTATTAATAAGCGTGCATGAAAAACATGCTTCGTAGAATCTTCCACAATAATATTTTTGTTAATGAGAACTGAAACATATCTTGACAGAGACAATATATGCAATATATATATGTGTATATACCCATATTTTAATAGCTAATGGTGGTGTAGTTAATACACAAAAATGGATTAATAGATATGGCAGGTAATAATCAAAGTGGATGCTGTTTAATAAATGTAACTAAAAATATTTTAATGATATAAAAGCAATAGGTAAATAAAAGCAATTACATTTAATTTTGCTTTCAGCTTGTGAGCATTTTCTGTGAGCTTTAATAGAGGGGAGAGCTTGTGCAGAAGGCTAATGGTAGAGTCAGCGTTAGCATTATTCATTAGGGTTTCTAAGTAGTACTTATTCTGAGGTATTTCTCTGGAAAACTAAAATGTTGCTGGTAAGGGTACTTGGATCCTGATAACCCTAATTCATAATAATATCCCCGTCATTCAGAAAATTAAAGTTTACAGAGTCCTCAGCAGTTTGAAAATCTTTATACTATTTAGAATCATGATCGTGTTTACTAAGGACAAGCTAAAAAGTGATAGCTCGCATTATACTGAGTAAAGTGGAACCTCATAACTGTTTCTTAAACTCTGTCCTCTACAGGCATAATAATATTGAGACCCCATTTACAGTGTGGTGAATAAAAACAGTTGACATCATTGTTATAATCTTTATTTAAAACTGTTACCAAGGTTACAAATTACCATCACTGTGTGCAACAGGTCCCTCTGAAGCAGTATCATTACAGATGAACTGTAATGTGTAGGATTATAATAAAAGGCATGAGGGATTATGCACAAGCAAACATGCTAGAAATAACACAAATACAGCTACATTATACCGTGCATCTCGTTGAAAAACCTCTGTGTTCAATGCCGAAATACTCAATGTGGCTTTTTGTTTAATTCGGGCATTTAGAGAGATGTTAACAGTATCCTGAAGTGGCTTTACATATGTCAGGGAGCAGAGGGGGTAGGGTTTATCTCGACCTGTAAAACCGCTGCTGCTGGAAATGTTCTCACACCGTCTCCACTCTTAGCGGGGCACCTAGTTTACAGGAAAATACGCCTCCATTGTGTGAAGCAGAACTGCCGCGACAGACCACGGAGTCAGCGGCTGCACGATCCAGACAGCCAGGGCCCGCAGCCCGGGGACGGGGGCTGAGGCCGAGGCCTCCCCGGCCTCCAAATCGGGGTCTCGCCCGCAGTGGCAGGGCGGCCAAAGGGAAAGGGCAACGGCAGGTGACCTGTCGCTGGCCAAGGCTGCTGGCCACCCCCGGACAGCACCTCCGTCCCCCGCTAAGTCACTCTACCCCGCCCTCAACTTAATGACATAAATCCGGGATCTTAAAGTCTTTGCGACTGATCGTACTCGCTCATTTATAAATAATGATCCCCATATAGATGCATAACAACAACATACCAGAAGTGTTTGGGGAGAAATCCGATTAAAGTCTATAGCTTTTTTCCCCCCCTCTCCCTCCCGGAGCAAAAGTCTTGCCACAGGTCAGCTGCCGCGGCTGGCCCAGGCTGCGGGGTTAAAGGGAAGAAAAAGCTCCAGGCGAGCCGCTTTCCCCGGGCGGCGGGTGAGGGCTGTCACCGGACGGCTCGCCCTGCCGGGGTGCGGTCCGAAGCCCCCGATGTCCGCCCGTCCTGGAAGGCTCGACCGGGCCGCCAGTGAGGGCGGAGGGCATCGGCGGGGGAGGGAGCCGCTGCCCGGGTTGGAGAGTGAACTCTGCCTTCGGGACCGATTTCCCACCGGCGCCAGAATCCCCGGACAAGGAGCGTGGGGCCCGCCCCACTCCTCCTGGACCGGCCCAGCCCGGGGTGGCCGTGACGCAGAAATGTGCTTTCCTTTCCTCTTT
Source organism: Nymphicus hollandicus (assembly GCA_009823435.2). Taxonomy (NCBI): domain Eukaryota; kingdom Metazoa; phylum Chordata; class Aves; order Psittaciformes; family Cacatuidae; genus Nymphicus; species Nymphicus hollandicus. The sequence goes on from WTXV02057058.1 coordinate 26,328, forward strand.
CGGGCGATTTAGGGAAACTAGAAAAACAAACATCGGGCCGTTTCATGAAACCGGTGGAGAAAGCTCCGAAGGGAAAGAGAGCGGGGCACATCCTTTTAGAGGAAGGACAAGGGTTCTCTGAGGAGGGAAAACAAAAGATGACAGTGGTGGCCGTAACCCCACCATGAACCAGGGACCTCCTGGCCACGCTCGGAGACCTAACCTCCCCGGACTTCCCATTACCTCTCCATGACACTTCACTAACACTCACACAATGGCCAACTGAGCAGTTTAAGTAAAGATATTTTAACCTGAACTAAACATTGTCTCCAGACAATAGGATGCAAAGCAACATCTGGTACCACACATAAACAATGCTGTGCAACAGCATATGCTCGACGTCTGGAAGTTTATGTTAACGCTAAGCAGTCTAGGAGGCTGCCGCTGCTCGGCATGAAATCTTCATAAATGGCTGTTTATGGCACTTCCGAGGCGAGCATCTAGGACCCTTCCTCCCAGGGCATCCTCTTCAGCATGAGATTGCCCGGCAAGACACCTTCGGACCCCACCCGTGCCCCCTCCCTCCCGCCCTTGGAGCAAACCACCAGAGAGAAATGCCACAGGGAGAGCCCATGAGCCAGCCTAGGGACAGAACCAGGCTACCCCTTCCCGCTGCAGCTCCCGCGGGCTCGGGGCTGCCGCCTGCGCCGGTGGAAGTGGCCGGCGCTGAATGGCCAACTTCAGGGAAGCGCTTCTTTAAAGAGGAGGCTCTAGGCTAATGAAACAACGGGAGGTGACTATTGCAAACAGCTGTTCCTCATACATATTTCATTATACAATCAGATAATGCGTCTTACCACCTTCTCAATTATTCACAGATAAACATTTTCAAGACGTTTTGACATCTGTCTTAGGGCCTGCTATTAATTTAGTAATCACTGCGGTTAAAAATGTATGGGGACTGCACCTCACAAAAACTCTGACTTCACTTACGAGGACAACTTCCGTAACAGTTAGCCCTAAGCAGCACACCAGGTCAAAGAAAGCCCCCGCGATGTGGGGGGAGCAAAACGTCGTCGTCCTGCAGCCCCTGGGGGGCATGGGGTGGCACCTTCCCTCCCAGGCAAGCCAGAAAACCTCCCAGAAAAGTCGCGTCCGTCCCTTCGGTCTGGCTTTTGGCACAAGCACTCCCGTTTCTCTCCGCAGGCAAAGGGAGCTCACCGTTGCCTCAGGCCGCCTGGAAGAGGACAGCTCAGGCCGCCTACTCCCCCCGCACCCAGCCCCGGCACCCACTTCGCCCCTTCCGCAGCGTCCCTGCCGCCGCTCGGGGTGTCGGTGCCCTCCCGGCTGGGGCCAGCGGGGCGCCGGTGGCCGCCCCGGTGGCTTCGCTCCCCCCGAGAACAAAACCCGCGGGTCCCCGGCCGGGCAGCGAGAAGCCCTTGTCCCTCCTGAGCATCAGGAAACTTATGACAGAAAGTTTGTTTCGCTGCTGCTTGGGCTGGTTGTAAAACCGCAAAGCTTGAGGGAGTCGCAGGGTCTTAAAACTGCGTCTTTTGTGTCTCTTCTTTGGCAATAATCCCTTCTCTTAAAATAAGGAGCACACCACCACCCCCTCCCCCCCCAGCAAGACACACGCACACCTATCAGATGTTACACATGAACATTAAACAGCGAGTTAAACGAGCGAAGGGGAAAATCAAATCTCGACAACTCTTTCAGACATTTTATTGATTTAACCGTTCAGCACCTCTCTCCTCCCTCCCCTTCCCCAGACTACCTTTTCTAACCACAAAATTCACACGCAACCCCCCTTTGCTACCCCCTACAGCCCTGGTAAGTGGATGTAAACGCGTGCATGTTTACTCGTCCTGCCACAGAATATCTTGTTTCTAAAGCTCTTTTCTAGATCTGCGGTCTCACCAGTGACACGGGGCTTCTAATTTGCCAGAAGCGCAGGACCCACGCGTGAGCCTGCA
>WTXV02057058.1:35076-47062 GCA_009823435.2 Nymphicus hollandicus
ATCTTTGTTGTATCATAAATACATGAATAAGATTAAAAGCCATCTCATCCTGTTTTCTTTTCTTCTTTTTGGGAAAAATAAATCCTGGAAGTTAAAGTAGAAACTGAAAGAAGGTTTGGATTATTTTTTTTTTTAATCTTTTGCAAATTATGAGTAAGATCTAGCCATTATCTTCCTGTGTTGCTAAAAGAGTTTTAGGAGGTTGGCTGAAGTAAACCTGAAGACGCCTCATGGTACCTAGATGTTGTAGAACTGCACATATGCTGAATGCACAATGTAAGACGATTGCGTCAACAAGAAGAGACAATCCTCCCACAGTGGGACTGTTTGACATAAAGGATGATCTAGCAAGAGGATAAGCTGGTCTGTAGCTCCTTTTTGGGTAAAAAGAAAAAAAGCAGTGTGTGTACTTGCTACTTGAACAGCGTATGTACTCTGCCATCTTGTCCGCATTAGGACCTTAGTGTTTGTTGCATGATTGAGTCTAAAAATTATCTATGTCAGACTGGAGAGAGATGATATGAAGAGGTCTCATAAGTTTCACAGGAATTCTGTAGAAGTCAAGTGCAAACTGTACATTCAATAGGACAAATCCATCAAGAAATGTTTTTCCTAATTTAACACACTACTACAGAATTATTTTCTTGAGAATAGAAGCAGTGCAAGCTTAATTTTTGTTCAGATATTATACTGATGCAACAACACACCTCCTGCTGCTTGAAACAGGTAACCTGTGACAGAATTTGCTTTCGGGAAATAGTGCTCTGGTAGGAGCAATTAACATTGTAAAGCAGATAATTCAGTTTTCAGGCAGTGATGTTGGAACTGTAGGTCAAGGAAACACATTGGCACATTCATCCTTCACCCAATTCCTTTGAGGGTGGACATTTAATATTAAAAATAAATGGCAAGAGAAGCATAAAGAGAACTCCCTACAATCAGGGCTTTGTGTTTTATACTTGAGAAAAATCATTTCACCTACTAGCTTAGCCGGTGAGGTTAGGAACTGCGGTTAAATGAAACTGCCAAATTGCAACCAGTTCTTTGGAAATAGAAGAGAATGAAAATGCAAAGGAAACTCAGATGATACAAATACTTCTTTGATATCAATTTTGTAGCAGTCTATTCAGATAGCATATAATGGGAAATGCAGTGAGGGATGCCCATAAAGACACTTAACTGGAGAAAAGCTCCTTCTTTGTTCTGTGTATTTCTCTTAAAAGTATTTCTGTTGCATTTAGTGTCATCTCCACAGCCCAAGCGCTGGGGTTTTTTTGTTGGGGTTTTTTTTTTCTTATGTACTTTCGATGGAAAAAGATAAATTGAAAATGGAAATTTTCACACATTTTCAAGACACAAGCCATTTCTGAATGCAGATTGGGGTCATTCATCACCATTTATTCAGATGCAGACACATCTACCTAGAAGTGCTGCAAAACCACAAAAAGGAAAAGGAAAACAACAAGCAGGAAAAGGACAAACGGGAATAGTTTCTGAGAGGTTTTACTGCAAGTATTTTCCACAGCTCTGCTGGAGATGAGTGGCCCCTGGTCTGTGATACTTCCTTAGCCACCACAGATCTAGCACCAGGCTTTGGTATGATCTGATCCGTACAACTGGACCTGATTAAGAAGAGAGCAAGTTAAAAAAAGAATTAGAATAAATACATGCAGCTACTATTCCCACCTGGATTTTAGCTTTGCTCGTACAGGAAAAAAGACAAGTGCTGGCAACAAGAGAAGCAGTTTATTCATTAATGGCAAATCAATGCCTCTGTTTCCAGAGGTAAACAAGATCCTTACCCCTGTGGGCACAGGACAGAAGGCCAACCCCGCTCTACACTGCACCTCCTCTAGACAGCCTATTGTGAATGGGCTGGGTACATAATGAGGGCTAGAAATCCTGCTGTAATCCATGCATGTATTTCCCAAATGTACATAATAAACCATATTAATTTGCCATATCCTCTTCATCAACAAATTTTCTTCTTCCAAGAGATGGGCCAGCAGTCTAGTGCAGCACAACAGATCTTCTGAACAATATCTTCAGGCTTCTGAAAGACATAGGTAGGCTACAGACAAGTGCATAAAGGCAGAGACTTCTCATATATTGCCTTCTTCCACAAACGTGTCTGGAGAGGGAGGCAAGAAACAAGTACAGACATACAAAACCTTCCCATAGATTTCCTCCTTTCATGTGTGTTGGAGGGGTTATATGCACTTAAACCTTCCCATAGCAGGATTATAGTATAGAAATAATTATAGTGAGGACCATGTGAAAGAGCAACACTACATCATAATTTTGGTGGTTGATTATCAGCATGCTGTATTGATGGAGAAGTATGTGATGGAAGTATTTTTTAGTTCCACTGAGAAGAAAAGTAAAGCATTATCTCAATCCTAGCAAAAATGTTGTTACCTTTCTAGGTTATAATGACTTGATACATATATGCCATCATCACATACCAAGGACTTAGAAACACAGTCTTGGATATTCTTCAGTCACAGTCCTTCCATCTTTCCTGACAGTTTCCCAATGCAGAAATAAAACTAAATTTATTAATTTCAAAAAATATGAAAAATGTCTCTCAGTGAAAAATTTGCCTACTTCTACTAAGCGCTAGCATTTTTACTTCTTTCATTTAAATTTCAGTTTCACACTGCTATAGTAATATTGATTTGCAGATTTAACTTCAAACACTACATTGTTTAGCAATAACGTAAAAAAGACAAAGAAGACAGAAAGCGTGGCTTCGCCTTCATAAACTGCTATAGTTCAGTGGCTACCAATGATATTTCATTCCTGAGACTCTGCCTCTGGATGAAGAGCAAAAAGGTTGTAAGTCAGGAACAAAAACTGGAAGGCATGTACTGATACCCTGGGCATAGTCAATATACAATTCCCATTTAATCAGAAATATGCATTTTCTGCATATCTTGTAAGCAAATTACACTTCAAAAGGGTACATGCACTTCAGCACTTTTTTAGGTATTGGTTCAAGGAGACTTATGAATAGCTGGTTGTTATTTTTTCAGCTTATTAATCATTTACTTAACATGAGAACATGGGTAAAACTTTGCATACAGTATCTACTACTCTGTCAGCTTTGAAGAGTGACAAGGTACCAAACAGTCACAGCAAGGTATCTTATCACTACAGTACGATGGCATTTACCTTGCCACAGCTTTTATTCTTTACTCAGAACCATTTATGTGAAATGAGTATCACACTAGTTTATCAGGATCTCAGCCTGCAATTACTCTGAGGCTACCTGTACTTGCATTCAAGGGGGTGTTCACTTCCCTCTTTAATTTTTTCCTTTGAAAAGAAAGGTGTCTTCTTCCCCTCTCCCTTCCTGCTTCTTCCAAAGACAGTCTTAGAACTTGTTGGAGCTTCCTAAAGGCACAAAATATCCTCAATCCTGCTAAACTCAGCAATAAATGAATGTGTTTGGGTCTTGTGAAGAGGTGACTTGAATTTGTATGTTTAGTTCCACCTGCAGAGCCCAGAGGATTTGTGTGTGGCTGTAAGTTCACACAGTGCGTGCATTCGTACAAGGGTGATGTTGATACTTAGAGAAGCATGGAAGCTCACAGCTGTCTGCCCTTTCATAGATAATCAATAAATCATACGCCAGCTCTGGTGATTGTGCATGTCAAGTAACAAGTCATCAGCATCTAAGCTATTAAAGATGGCACACTATTTTTGTGGTGGTTTAAGGGACTGTAAATCTGTTCTCACAAAAAGAAGGAAACGGAGTGGTGTGGGGAAGAAACTCCATATACGAGCGATCACTTACTGCCATATCTGGCTCTGGTCAGGAAATACAGAAGTGTTTATAGATCTGGAGAGAGTCCTCCCCAGCAAATAACTAACTAACTAACTAAATAAATAAATATGTAAATAAATAATCTACATGATCTCCAAACTGCCCTACTTGTCACCAGCTAACAGATCTGAGAAATGAAAACCACTTTTGACATTTACTAATCTTACTCTACCAGATGGTGCATGCCACTTCCAGACCAATGTGATGGGAAAGATAGGAATGGATGGAAAACAAAGCAGATCGGAATTATAAGCATCCTCTTTTATAATTCTGACCATTTGCCACTTCATAAATTAATCAATCTGATTTCCGACGTATGGTTACAAGTCTACTGACAATCAGACTAGCATGAATGTTCTGCATCCCGAATGAAAAGAAAAGATTACAGATTATAAACAGAATTCTGTGTGACTCTGGCATCAGCTCTTTACCTCCACTGGCTCCCTTCTGACGCAAAGGTATTTATGGTCTAAATTAGTGTTAATATTTTACAAGGCTTAATTCGTATTACTAAATGACTTTGCGATAAACAGCTAAAAGTGCAAAACGTTACAATTCTATTTCCCGGACTATAATTTTCTGCAGCAATAGAAATGCATTAGTGCTGGCTTTGACTTCTCTTCTGCTAATAAGGGCATGTTTTAATGCATTTCTGAGTCTACTGTACCTCATTCTTCTGGAGTAGTTCATTGACTTATTTCCAACTAATAAAACACAGGCAAATGCCGATGATATGAAATCTGGAATTGTATGTAGCATCTAGGCGCTTCCCTCAAGATGGCACTACTGAACTGCTTCACATACCTCTTGGACCTTATGTAATCTTGTTTATACAGCATCAGGGTCATTTTAAAGCTAAGATCATACAATGCTAATTTGGCCAATGATTTTCATTTTTTGGCGAAATGCCTTCTTTATGTTTAGGCACCAATATTTAAAGGCAATGGTTTTGTGCAGGCCCTGCCAATAGTCTTGTAGTCAGGGAACACTTGTTAAAAGGCAGGATTAGACTTTTTGATTTGCCTTAGAAATCCACAAACCCCTCTGATATCTGCTAAAATTATTTACGTACTTCAGATTTACAGGCCTCTTTTCCTCTTGGCTGAGACTCTGGATCTTTGCCTTAACACGTGAACTGAAAAGGATGACACAAAGTAAGGGGGAGAATGAGAAGATTTTGTTTTTCCAGAATCTGTGAATAGAGGAAGCCCCTGAACACAGCTATCTCTGCTCTTAAGCAGGAAAACTCTTGCCTTTCCACCATCCTACTGAAACACCATGTAGAAATCAGAAGTCATGCAGCATCTAGAGTTGAAAGGTCTGGAGGGATGTCAGTACTTCTTGTCTCATCTCAAGCTTTGCAAGAAATACACCCCAAACTTTCCCCATGTTGTCCTGACCTTTGCACATGCACACAGCCTTCCAGACTGGGAGCTTCATTGGAAAATGTGGACTATCATCAGCAGAGGCAGTACTTAGAAAACAAATGCCTTTTTTCGTGTTTCCCTTTCTGACTTTCCTCAGTTGCCCTCAAAATCCTGCTCTCTGGAAGGGCAGCTCTCTTGATAATGTTGTAAAGAAGTAGACAATTCAATAGAGAATTTCTACACAGTTTGGGATAAGACATCAAGGAAAACCTTGCTGATCTGTATCAATGAACTGTAGGAAGAAACTGAGAATGTCAATGAACTGTAGGAAGAAACTGACATAATATCATTTGCATTAGCTATCACCTTATAAATCACTGGAAAGAATCTGGTTATACTTCATTTAAGTGTTGTAGGAGATTAAATTATCCTGATCCCAGGACTAAAGAACCTTGTTATGCTAAGCTAAAACCGTGCTATGTCTTGAGTAATTGATTCATCATAGCAAAGCCTCATCTGTGTACCTATGAATAACATGAAATGACCTGAACAACGCAGAACTAGGAAAAGGTTTTTACACTGTGAAAGATGGGAAGCATCACTTAGCAGACTCTGTTCAAAATCTATCATTTTGTGAATTTTAAACGTCTCCCCCATGGTTTAAGGGTAGTTAAAAATCCCATAATTCTGTATGTTTGTGCTTAAGAAAGCTGATTAGATTTTTCTTTTTCAATTTTTTTGGAAGATGTAGCAATCTGCAAGAAAAGGATAGACTGTGTGAGACCTCCCTGTTATGTGGCACTGACACAGCTCAGTCTATGCTTAGCACAAAACTCATTCTGTCTGTATGACACTTGTGGGATCAGGCCCTGTGGGACCAAAGGATGGAGAGCTGTTCCTTGCAGCTCTCTCAGTTGATTTGATAAGGTACCATCGCTTCTCCCTCAAAAATGTTGCCTTCCCACAGCTGCAACTACAGAGATCTCAAATGACAATGAAAGGAGCTTCACGACTCTATGTGATCTTGCAACAAGAGACGGCCAAAGCTGTTCACTGCAGGTGAACAGGGGCCAGTTTTGCCTGGCATACCCTGAGCTGAAATGGCTGACTTAAATAAAGGCGCCTTAGACAACCCTGGATGTATTTGTAAAGGGTGTCATGCTGAAAAAGGGTAATTTAGCACAAGTTCTGACAGAGCAGTTGAAGGAGGTAATACGAAGAACAATGATAACTGAGGAAATCCATGGCAAGGGACTGCTACCCAGGATGCTGGTGGGTTAAGTGCTGTACTCACTGAGAATTACTGATTATTACTTCAAATCCCCCAATAAATATTTCGGGTTTCTCTCTCTACGTAATAAAAAGTTGCATTTTCAGAATCTGATCAAGTATTTGTGAACAAGTGGGCATTATCCATTGTATGTTCAACAGAAGGGTTGATGGGTACATCTAACCAGCCTTGGAGGATAGGAGAAGTGCACATTGAGCTGCATTTGCTTTATAACAAAAGCCCAGGCTCTAACCACAATGTTAAAAATACATATTGTAATTCCTGGGGTATTTTTGGGCAAAGGAATTTACCTGAAGAAGTCTTTTGTCTTCTTCCTTGTCTGAAAAATTCAGTATTTCTGAGCTATAGAGGTAAGAAACTCTGATTAAAAGGTCTAGCTGAAGTCACTGAAAGCTTGTAGTTTATTCAACAGCACCAGCCGTTCACTCCTGAGCTCTTGGAATCTGCTCTGGTGGCAAAACCAAAGCAAAGTAAAATCATGGGGTCTTGCTACTTCCTGAATGCAATGAGCAGGCTTAAAAAAACCAGCACCCTGTTGCTTACTGGTCCTTAATCTCAAAAGCACATGCGCATGTGCAGCACTTCACAACCATGGACCTTCTGTTGGTAAAGTGTAATGGTCTGAAAAGATATGAAACAAGGAATGAAGGCAGGTGACACATGAAAGTAAAGCTAGACACATTTCCAATCTTCCAATACCTTTTGTTCTGGCAAACTAGGGAAACTATTGCGGAACGTTTCTGACTGTATGAATGAATGACGATTTCAACATATGCAAGAAAAGAACCTCAGCTAAAAAATTACTTTCTGAAGGCATCATAACTATCTTAGAAAGAACAATAGAATTTTCACTCCCACTGATCTATACCTGTTATACTTGTCTCCTTTTTGTCAGGGTTTCTACCCTTCCTCTTCCCACTCCTTAGAATTCATTGCATTACATGGTTAGTAGCTTACTGAATGGTTCCTCTACTATACGTGTATTTGCTAAATATTATCTAAAATTATTCCCAGATTTAAGGACAACAAGAAGTAAAAAAGCAGAGAAAAAAAGTCTAAGTAAATGCTTCCATCTCAGCCAACTCAGGCCCACGAGTACAAGCCTCTAAAAATGACCCACTCTTAATATATTGAACAGTTCCTTTTGCTTAGAATATAACAGATGCCAAGGAAAAGTGCAAGAAATTGACCTTCTAATTGCTAAATCTATCATATCCGTGCATGTATAAAAAGCCTCTACTTTTGTACTCTGCAGCAGTGCAACGTGAAGTAATGTAGTAGGAATTTCCAGTGAATGAATGGCCTTACAAGAATGGATGTGGGCAATTAATAGATGTATGATATGTCAGTTTGATTCTGATGAGAAAGCAATATTCACATGTCCAAGCAGAAGTAAGAAAGGAACCACTAAGCTAGGCTTTCACGGAGAAGCTGCTACACTGCTAGATGGAATCTAATCAATGCAAGCCTGCTTACAGGAAGGTTGGCATCAAAACACAACAGCTGAAGTGTAGCAGATGGCTAGATCTGAAGGAGATGTAAACAGAGGCTGAATAACTAAGCATTGCATTCTGCAGATGTCAAAGTTTCCAGGCTGTAAAAAGTTTAGTCTAAGTGTTCTCTTGAAAGCTCTTTTTGGTTTTGGTTACCTAAGCCCCAAACTCTACCCACACTCTCCATGTGATATCTTAAAGGCATTTGAATTGCCTGGTTTCCCAGCATGTGGTTTATGAGGAGTTGTCCCTGAAAGGCCATAAACCGCACAGGATTATCATCTCCCTGCTCCTTGTACGTGCTTCCTGCCAGTGCTGGGTGCTATAGGGATTTCATTCTTAGCAGCAAGGAGATAGTGTAAAGGTGAGGAGAACACTGACTTTGATATGGGTAAAGGACAGAGAAGCACAAAGATGGAGTGGTTGATTTTAATTTCCTGCAGACCAGGGAAGTAACAGAAGTCTCTTAATGCCCTTGCCCTTACTCGCACATTCCCAGCTTGTTTAAAGTGCCTGTGTATAAAGAAGGAGGTCTATATCTAGAGAATGGCAGAAAACCAGAAAGCAAGGCTGTGTGCAGGAGTCAGTTGTCCACAAGGCAAATAGATTTCTTTGTAGTCCTCCAAAGAAATAAATAGACTTGAAAGCCCTATGAGTCAACCCTGATCTGTTCCGTGCATTTTCTGCTGCCTACTTCTTTTGTCATCTTCTCCCACTTGTGACTTGCACTTCTTTTCATATCACACCTCTACTTTAGAACAGGCCGCTACTTTGCAGACTGTAAGCATCATTCATCTCTTCCAATCTTCCCTTAAAACACTCTACCATTGAGAAGAAAAATGGTGAGATCTCTTCACCAACAATAACTGGTCTATGCATCACTTTCTATAAGCGAGACAGCGAGTTGTTCATTCTCAATGTGCTCTGTACAGGGTGTGCATGCTTGATGCTGCATACACAGTGATATCTGACAAAGCTGGATAATTCAAACTGTTAGGGCAGATGTTTTGACCAGTCTTCAAGGAAAGGACAGCAAATGGCTGTGCAGAGGGAAATAATAGCTCATACACTGAGCCACTACCTGGAAACTGATACTAAAAAAGATCTACAGCGAGAACATTAGTTCCCAGCTTATCAGCAGTGAAGAATGAAGTTCAATAGGAAAAATACTGTGAGAAAATTAACTCAAATTTAAAAGATTAGTTTTATTCCCTTGCTCTCATCTTTAGTTAATTGCAATTCTTCTTGATGGGTAGGTATAACGTAAAGGGTTTTTTTCCTCATTTCTACTTTGCTTTGCAGGAATTCCAGTTTTATGCCCTCTTAACTTCATGCTGCTGCCAGCAGTGCAGCTTAATTAGCCTAATACGCCTGTCTCCAATCATCAGTAATGCCATGCTATGCCTTCTGCTGCTGACTTTGTGAGAGGTCATCAAGCAACACTCTACAGTTGTCTCTCCAGTTCCTGCTCAGCAGGAATGCTTCTCACCTATGGAACAAGGGGTTTTAGGACTTCTGGGTGTTGAACTAGGGGAAGTTGAAGGTCCCTTCCAACCCAAACCATTCTATGATTCCTTTGGAACCTTTTGCACCTCTCCATGGTATAAAGATGAAGTGTATTGAAGATACAATTGGATACCCCCTGAAGCTGACCAAGTAAAAGGTAATTTTAATAGTGACTCCAGCTAGTACAGATGATCTCAAGCCATGCCATGTAAGGATATTTATGGTACCAAAAGACGTAGGCTTTACTGAAAGAACAAAATTGACCATGCTTCAGCTAGCATTCAGCTTGCAGTATTAATTAGAGTGATTTGTTTTGCTTTGGCAATAAAGCTTTAGGTAATCAAATTCAATCTGAGACAGGATGTCATGGTAGAAAGTAACCATGAATGACACTGGCCAGTTTGAAGATTTTGCTGGTGAAATTACTATTCAAGCTGACAATTCAGGTCTGACCTGTGGAAAACACTGTATTGTAGTCAGGGCCACAGACCACATGGGGAATGAAAGTCTACATCCCTGAAAGTGTGATCGTAGAGTGTATGCATAGACTATGGGCTCCTGTCAACTATGCTTTTAAACTCAGAGGCAGATGTGAACATTGCCAGTTGTAAAGGTCTTTCTTCCAGCTGTCTAAGTATTTTTAAATGCTAAAGGTGATCAGAAGTGAAATTCAGACCCAAATTGAAACACTTTTCACTTTTAATGTGTTTCAGTAAAATGTGGGTGTTCAAAATGAGGCCCGAAGTCACATTCATCTCTAGAGAAATACTCCACCTTCTCTTCTTGAAAAGAGGAAGATAAACGAATTATATAATTGAAGAATTAATAGAGTTAAACAGAGAAAGACAATGACTGTGATTGATTTTGAAGTTCTGGCAGTTTTCAGGCAACAATGCCTGAAGCCTCTGGTCACCGACAAACCCAGTATTTTATCCTGAGTAATCCATTTCACATCTCTTTCCCCAGACATAACACATCACTGAGAGTTTCACTTTCACCCAGAAAGCCCGGGCACTACACTGATGGACATCAGCAGATTTGAGAGATCAGTTTCTTGGACATCTCTGAAGCTAGTTTTGTCCTTTTGTACTCACTAACTCCTTGCTTCTCTAACTACGCCGCCCACTGCACACTTTTCATTGCAAGCTTTGTGTGGCTTCTGGCTATGAATGAACACATCAGTCTTTTGGTGCAAATTCAGCCTTTCTCAACCCTAAGGCACTCACTGAGGAGTGCTGCTCTATGGGCTGCTGCATGCTCCCAGCTGAGGCCTGACGCAGGAGAGATGCAGTGCATGAACACTGCCATTGTGAACTCTGGTTTTGTGGCAGTGTGCCTTTGTAGACTTGTGCCAAAATTCCTCTTTCTTCTGCTGCTATGGGGTGAGTTCTGCACCCACCTATTGCTGATGCTATGATTTTCCTTAGGGAGGGCAGCGTTTCAGACAGTGCTTCCTATAGATATATATTTATGTAATATATATATATTTGTACATACACATCTGTATGTATATATATAAATATGTGTTACAGCTTGTTCAGATTCTTTTGGGATAAATGAAGCTAACATACTGTTTTCTAAGCTTCAAGTGTGGCTATTTGCCATATGCAAGGGGAATGTTATGACTTTGTTTAATGAAACAAAGAGGAATTTCCAAGCTGGTCCAAAAAAATCTAGGACCTGACCCTGGCCAATATCAGATGCTTCAGAGAAAAATGTAAGGGATGCCACAGCGCATATTTCTTGAATAAACTCATTAATTATACAGAATAAACCAAACGTACTTGCCACAGTTAGTGAGTGAATATTAACCATGCACTGTAAGAACACAAAACATGATTTGAGTCAGCTGTTACCACCATGAGTGATGTACGGAGTTTAAGGAGGTCAACACAGTCTCCAGCTCAGTCCAAACTTTCTGCTTCTCACACAGATGTATAATCTGTCTTGTCTATAATAAGTCTTGGTACAGCAGCAGGGACTGCACCTCCTTGTCACTAATTAAACTGGGGGGTGTTTGCCTCTGCGTGGTCATGGTGTAGATTGCCATTTACAACTGAAGAGTTCATATATAAAATCATAAATCTCATTCTGCTCGTTGCTTACCCAATTCTTCTCTGTGGTGTTTCTCGAACATTCCAGTTACAGGCTTCGCTTTCAGTTTCTGGAACTCTGCAGCAGGGAAGTCTCTATAAACTGACAACCAGATACTGATATATAAGGGGTACAATGAACTGCAAAACATCCTTGAGCTTATCCTCTGTTGGACAGCTTTGTTTTAATATCCTTTAAAGAAAAAGTGATGATACAGGGCTTAGCTCAGAAAATGGGTTGTCTTTCCCAAATGAAGTCGTAGCATCTCCCCAGTGGTTTATGTGAGCCTCTGGGACTTCCTGTGAGCTTACAGTTTCACACCAACAAGAGGGTTGTTGGTTGTGCTGACCAAGCTTCAGTCTCTGACTGCTCATCAGACGTGGCACTGGGCATTACTGCCACCAAG
>WTXV02057058.1:51989-66166 GCA_009823435.2 Nymphicus hollandicus
TCCACTTATCTTTCCGAGGCCAGCTGAGTTGGATTGTACTTGCCATTGTATCAGAGAAGATGCATACAATTCAGTTACGGGGAATGAAAATAAGATTCATTTAGTTTCCTTCTGATGTGCTAATATTTATGTGAAAGGCTTCCAGTTCAGTGCTCAGTATATTTCCACAATCTTCACATCTGTATTTGAAAGGGTAACTGGAATGATGACATCCCGTTGTACCTAAAATAGACCGGACTACCAAGGGGAGGTGTCATGAAATGACATTTAGTAAAAACTGTTCCCTCTTCCACAGCCCTGTTCCCTGCCGTGTCCTTCACGCCAGTTATTGATCAGATCTTCACTCGATGCAGAAAGCCTCTCTTTGAGCCCATGCTTTGAATGTAATCATAAAGTAGGTCATTGATTAACTGGGAGTATGACAGACAGCTCCTCCAGTCAGGTCCTGACGTACTGTAAATCTTAAGGGAGGCAAGCAGGCGATGAATCAGTAATGTGAAAAGAAACAAACCCAGAGGTTTTAGTCTTTTGGGAGGACTTCTCTCAGCAGCACAGTTAGCAGCATTACCCTCAGCTGGTTGATGGCTGTGCAGATTTACAAGAGAACCTTTTTTGGGTTTCCAAAAAAAGAAAAAGAAGAAACAAACGCGTAAGATGAAATTCACTTACCCGGCTGCAGCACCCAGGGAATTTTTTACTTTGCAGGCAACTAACTTACATGGGCTACTCCTACTCATTGTTCTCTACATTTAGATACAACATATATAATTAAGCGCTGTATAATTAAGCAGTTTTACATGCACTGGTTTCCACTGCACTGTCTTCTGGCAGGACTTCCTTAAAAGCCCTTATCCCAGGTCCACTCCACAGCTGCCCACTCCAGCCTGGCCTCCAAGCAAAGCATCTGTCAGCAGGAGAATGTGTGCATCACTTGCTCTGGGGAAGCCTCAGGGTCGCTCAGCTCCAGCCACGCTGTGCAGGACAGTCCTGCAAGCAGTTCTGCCACCCTGCACACCTCATTGTCCCGATCTACCCATTGCCCACAAGCAGCACAAACATCCTCTTACCGTTTTCCTGTGCCCTCGCACTTTCCAAGCTAAAACTGTAGCACATACAAGTCTTTCATTAGCTGGTTTGCACCATTAATAACGTCTAAGGAAGGATGGTGCTTTTACCACAGAGCAATTCCCTGTCAGCATCCCACTGGGAAAAGAACTTTTCTTTGGCTTTGAACCAAAGTTAGCCTTATCCCGACCATGCTGAGTAGCCAGTATTCCCACTTCTCCTGCCCCCGCTGGATCTTATTTTTGCTCCAAAATGGCTCACCATGTGCCACGGCCAGCATTGCTAGATGTCAAATCTGCACATCAGTCAGTTCAGAGAGCAGAACAATGTTGGCTCAGCACTATGCTGTGTGACACCCAGCAGCTTTTACACGCTCACGTTTGATGCCATTTTTCCTAAGCAAGTAAAATGGGCAATTTCTGTCACTGCCTCCTCACTGCCTCCCACTTTCCCACCCATTAAAAGCTTGCTCAGCCACTGGCATCGTTCTTTTTCAGACAGTATCACTGCACACAGTCAGTCCACATAAACATATTGGTGTGCCTAAAACAACTGGCATTTATGTAGCTGGTTTTGATTTACAGCTATACCCTATGGACCTTATCTTCACCCAGGCACCTCTAGCCTGTCTCTTGTATCCTGGCAGCTCCAGCCCTACACTCTCTCTGCCTGTAGCTAAAGTAACCTGAGCCAAGCGGTGGCTACTGCCATAGGTTTAAGGGAGAAGATTATGCAAGTGAATTAATTCAGGTAGTATTAACTAGTTTTAAGTCAAATCTAGGATGTTTATTTTTAGCAGAATTACACAAATATATGTATATGCATACAGCTGACAGATATTCAGAGACCTGCAAAATACTGTCAGACTGCCCTGCATTTTGAACAGTCATCATGTTTGTGCAAAAGAAAATTGAAGTGATACTGAATATTGTCAGAGTGTAAGGGTCAGGTCACTGCCAACGAACAGGCTTCGTTAGATGCTGTCATGTCTCATTTTTACTTGTAGATATTAGATTTGACTTTTTAATCAAACACATTGGAGAATAAAAGGACGCTGAAAAATAATTTAACATATTTATGTTTGTTAAAAGTAATTTTACATTTAAAAATAATTAATGAAGAACTTTAGCCCATTTTTTTTCTCCAGAGCTTGCTTCTTTCATTTGTCCCTTTCCTTCTTCCATTCATTATCACTCTCTTACTTTTTCATTTGAAATATCAGCACTTGCACCTGATCTTGACATCCAATTTATCAAAGGTGGAAAATGTAGCAGTAGGTCTGCATGGCAGAGCTGAATGTTTGATACTATCAGCAACTCTTAGCTAACAATTACCTAAATGCTACAGGCATGAAAATGATGATCTAAATTATGTTAAATGAAGCAGCATACTGGAAAATGACCAAGATTACTCAGCAGTTTCTTCTTAGGAAATCCACTCATTGCTAGAATCAAAAAAGCCTTTACTAGTCCCTTTCCAGCAAGGATACTGAGTACAAGGATACAGAATGGCTGTGTATTTCCTCAGCTGAATTCATCCACTGCCTATTTAGACAGAGAGTGACTCCATAATCACATTCAGGAATGACTTAAATCAGAAAAACACTACAGGGGCTATACAGAATTTGAAGAATAAGCATCCCAAATCCTTGGAGTATGTGCTCCTGAAGACCTGCCACGCCATTACCCAGTCACAGGGACTGGAATTTCCTCTTTCAGAATCCTGTGTGAGGTTTAAAGGGAATTGAGGTACTTAAATGCTTTTTCAGATACCCATTCAGTGGTTGTGTAGCTGAAGTGAGGAACAGCCTTAAAGCCCAGGATACAGCAAAGACCTGAACATGAACACATCCCACCCTTCCAGGCAACTTGAATGGGAGCGAGCAGAGACTATCAGAGCACTGGGGAGCTTCCATCACCCAAACAGGTGAGATGCTGGGCAGGGACAGTGCCTCTTTCAAGTGGCTCAGGTATTTGCTCTTAAATGCACCTGAAAGCATTTAAGGTTGGAAAAGCAGTAAATACACCTGTGGTTTTCTCTCTTATAGGCTTACTCAATTGATTACTCACAGGGTCTCCATTTCTGTAGGTGTGACTGGATGTTTTTAGGCATGAGTCTGTGAACTTCAGTTTTGAGGTTTCTCCTGGGAAAATTTGTGGTGAAAGAGAAGGAAATCCCATGCATCTTCTCCAGGCTCTGATGGTCTCTGGTGGAACAGAGATCCTCCCTCAAAGGTAATTAAAGAATGATTGTTTATGTCATTTGCTGCAGCCAAATGTTAAATCACCCTTGACAAATCCTTTGTTCTGAGCCTGCCGTATGGTTACCAGAGTGGATTTCCCCTACTCATAGCACTCTTGGAAAGAAACTCCTCAAAAGTTACGGAAAATGTTAATTTCAGTAGTGGAATAGAAAGCATAAGGGAAATTTGCCTCATTTTTAATAATTTAAACTAGTGTTCATCAACCCACTTTAATCGTTAGGGAATGCTGAAGAAAGAGCAATGTATCAGAAGACGAAGTGTTGCTTCCAGCAACATTTGATAATGAGTTTACTAAAATAGACACTACTTTACATTTTTGTACAAAATGCAGCTTAAAATATACAAAGCATATTGAATACTGACTTCCTGGGAAAAGGCTACATGCTGAGAATACGTTCTAAAAAGATAAGTGTGTGTATGTACATAAGTGTGTGTTGCATACATAGAGAGAGAATAATGAGGTTTTATGCAAAACAGGTTTTCCATTCTCCACTGTTTAGTCAAAAAGAAGCAATGTCCTACAAGATTTGACTCTGAGTAAAATATTGGAGGTAAAGCTGTTACTGAGTAGTTTTATTGAATGAACATGACTGAAGAGAAGTATTTCTGACTTTTTTTACGTGCATTTTTTGCAACATGCTAGCTCTTTTTAACAGTTATTTTGCTAACAAATCTTATTTACAGCTTGGGTTAAGCACTGAAATATTTGGGCTATGTGTTGGGAGTTGGCAACCCTGATTGCCCAGTGAGTAAACAGCATTGATGTTTGCTGAACGTGGCTTTGAGTTTGTCCTTGTAGATGTACTTAAAGACTAGAAGCCCAAATCCAGCATTTAGGTGCCTCTGACGCTCACAAAGCATTTTGCCCTCAGAGCTTCTTGCAAAACCTTCAAGGGGCTTGTGCTTTTCTGCAAGGTGTGCCTAAGGTTACCCATCCTAATGACACTGGTTCCCTCCTCAGTTCAACACAATTCACCAAACTGATGCTTATTCATCTAGCCAAAGGGCCCAATCCAGTAGACAAGTTCCAACTATGGTTAATGCCTTACAGAAATAGGCAGAGGCAGCAGCACTGGCAAGTGACCCTCCTTTCCTCAGCAATAGCATCTGAAGGGCAATATTAACTGCCTGACCTACTAAGTAGGTGATATACAGACAACTTATCTGGAATGGAATTAGTTAGCAAACTAAAACGTAATAGGAGTAAATCCAGGAAACATCCTCCCCTTGAGAATAATGAGAGAACAAATTCAGAACGCATTTGCCATGCTATCAGGAGAACAGAAAACATGAGTCTGCAGCCTAAAATAAGAGGTTAAGCCATTTCTGTTTACACAGGTTTTTACATATCTAATAGAACCAGGGCCTCTGTTTTGTAACTAGATTAGCTGCGTGAACCTGACTGCATCTGTGTGGCATCACTGTAACAAGTGGGATCCGAGTGGATGACTAATGGTGGCAGTGGATTTGGTTTCCAGACTGGGCTGTGAGGTGATCAGTCAACCAAATAGCTGTGCACATATATGCCTATATAGAATCCTAGTTAATTCAGTAGATTGTATGCACAGATATATTACTTGTGAAATTTCTCTGATCTTCAGCAAAACTAAAGAAAAAGTAAATATTAGAGCTCCCAAAATAAATATGACAGGGAGTGAAAGATGCATTTCCTATGTAGCTGTACAAGCTGGGGTATGCTGGGTACATATATATTGTATATCGAATAACAGGAAGAATACAGAAGAAATTAAATCTGTTTCAGAGGAAAAGGAAATATAAACATTTTTTCCCATGGAAATTAAGGAAAGTGGAAGAGGAGAAAGCAGGAATAGTTTCAGCCCTACAAATACTCATTTACTTTGCGTTCAGAGCCTTTCAATGACATGCCACAATTAAAAGTCCTTCAAAACAAAACTGACACTGTTTTGCTTATCACACAGTTGGTGATGTCAGCTAAATAACTTCATTTTTCATAGCAACTTACTCCCCACTTGATATTCTGAGTGATGGAAGCAATTAAAATTGGAAGAAAGAACAAGAAACCCCGTGTTTCAATCAAGTAATCAGAAATCCACCTGAAAAGTAGATGTTACACAGTTGTTTGTCAGTGTAATGCAGCTGTGTAAATGATTTTATTTACAACCTGAGGCTTTCCTAACAGCTTTGCATATTTGTGTTATCTTTGCTTAATGAAAATACTGAAATAGAGGGATTTTATTTCTTTTTTATTAACCTCACATGTTGAGCTGAGAACACCTACAATATCCCAGGCAAGTTGGGGCTGTCATTAATGCCATGTAGACAAAAAGCAGGAGGATGGCATTATTCTGTTACTGTGAAATGTTTCTAAATGTACCTTGCGGATTGATATAACCGTAGGATGGTTATGTCTGCTGGTGACTCATGCTGACTCACCCACCGAGCCAGAATTTACTGAGCCTTCTTCTATGCCCACACACAGTGATATGATTTCCAGTCTGAGTGAATTCTTTAAAATTCAATTTAGTAGGCTTTAACTATAGAGACAGATACCCTTCTTCAATGGCTGCCTTAATTTGTATTTATGTCTTATTAAATGCGTGCTCGGATTATGTTTTGCAGAATCCTTTGAAATCCATTTTAAAAATAATGTGGATAAGTGCAACTTTACTTTCCAAATATGAAGGTCTGTCTGAAAACACTGCCAGTATATAGAAGCAGTGAAAATTTACAGATGCTACAGACCTAAAGGCCTAATACATAATCACTTCAGCAGCAGTGCATGTGAGCCTCAGCCATGACAAGTCCCTAGGCTTAGGCAATGCATAATTGATAAAAAGACAAATTGACCTTATTCTGGTTTTATTTTTGAGACTAGAAATCATACATTACCCCGCTGAAATAAAGAGAATTAAATGATATAAAACTAGGTGTGAAAGCAATTCTTGAAATGTTACTACAAATATCTTCGGACTGATTGTGTTTTTTTCTGAAATAAATGGGAATTGTATGGCAGACTTTAACAGGAACAGGATCAGTCCAGTTATGTGTCTCTCCGAGTTCTGGTCAAAATCTGATGTGATGTAGCAGCCTGAAAAGTAATTCTTGTTGTTACAGTACAAGCTGCAGTGACCGAAGAGATGAATGCCAGTGAGATTCTCTCTCAGAAACAAAGAAACGCTTCTCTTCCATCTCATATTCCTTGATACAGATTCATACCTTTGTTAAATTGGGATTTATGATAATCTCATCCTCCCTCCAGGATTCTTTGCCCTCCACACAAAGACTAAGGGAGAGAAAAAAAACAGTTTGCTTGGACTACTCCTGCATGCTTTGCTTTTTAAACTCTTCTGACAAATGGCTAATGAATGTTCAAGCAACAGAAAATGAGATACATGTTTCCAAAGAAACACAGTCAAATGCTTCAGTAAACTCACCGAGGCCTCTAGACTTTTCTCCACCTTGCTAATATTCTGCAAGAACAGTTGATGCCCCCAAGCCACGCACCCTTCCCTCTTTCTCCAGGAATTTATGTCATTTCTCAAAAGTATGTCAGCTTTGACAGTGTTTTAGGGCTGTGTGTTTTTCTTCTCTTGCTCCTGCAGTCAGTCAGGCATGATTCCTGATCTGCAAGTTTGCCTATGATTCTGCCTCTCATCTCTGGGATTCACTAAATTGCCCTGTCCTCTAAATCTGAAAGTGCTGGATGAGCGGACACTTCATCCCCTGTGGTTTCTGCTTCACTGACTTCCTCGTACTTTGGGTATACAGTCCTTTGTTTTGCTTCTGGAAAACAAAAATCCCAGACTTAAGTCTTTAGTCACACCTTCCTGCCCACATCATTGTTCACACAGGGCTTTCTTGTAATTCTGTCATCAGAATTCAGAAGTTGCTGGTTTTGTGGTTTGAGTTAAATGTGCTTGAAAATAGAGTACAACTTCTCCTTTTTGTTACTTCAGCCTTCAGTGGCCATTAAGACTCTGTATGTAATGGGGCATGATACAAGGAGAAGCACACAGCTGTATGGCAAGGCTTGAATAGAAGTTGAAATATGTGTTTCTATCTCAGTCCCTGTAAGTTCTGCCTATTAATGTTCCTTCTCTTGCTATTGCACTGCCAGTCACAGTCTGCATTTTATCTGAGACCATCCATGCTTTCTGTCATCCTGGCATGCACAAAGGACTCTGCTCTGCTGAACTCCTGCCAGGTGCTCTGTAGTAGAGATGCCCACTTTTGAGATGCTCCACAGTTCTTTAATGACAGGAGAGGCCCATATACTGCAGTCCATCCTTTGCTGCAGGACATAGCAATTTCCTGAAAGTGTCATAATTACTGAATATATACAACAGGTTGATTGCAGCAGATTTCCCATGCTGAAGAGATGAGTGCCCAAGAAATAGAGCAGCTGAGAGTAGACTGGTATCGCGAAGTAATTCAGATGTCTCACTGTTGGTCTCCTTTCCAAGCAGTGCCACAGACCTATGAAGAGAAAAGAATGATTACTGCATTAATTGTCCTGACAGTAGCTCATTTCTAAAAGCCCTTTTTCTCAAGGGGCTCTGGTCCTTCCTGTGTTCTATTTCTGGGCAAGAAAAGGGCCTCTGGAATGAATGGTGGTAAGAAGTATGCTACTGCCACTACCAAAGCAAGTCATCTTGCCTACAGCCTATTTCCAGAGGGCCACAGATGGACTCAACAAACCCGGAAGTCATAGCCACTGGAGACTGAATACCTCTGCTCTTTTCCATGTCTCTGCAAATACTGTATCTTCGTTTCTTTTACTCCTGATTTGCAAAAAATATAATGAAAATGTTATAGCAACATGCTAGTAATTGAAAAAAGTAACATTTTTTTTTTCCAAGGAGTGAAAATTCCCAAGCCCCACCTATCGAGCAGTGCAAATAAGCAGTTTATGGTGTTTCAGCTAACACTGGCCTATCTCGGATAAACATTGCATGATTGCAAAGCTTGTATCCAAAGGTCCCTCTTTAGCTGAATAAACTGGCACTGAGGTTTTCTGTATCTCTATAGCTTGTACACTGCTGGCATCAAGTTCTAAGTATCCTACTGTGATATGACGGTGCCAGCAGGGTGTTTGGCAGTGTCCACTATGTACTCACCTATGCACTTATGATGCTTCAGCTGTGGAGTCTCTCTTACTATTTTTAAACACTTTATGGAAAAGCTGAGCTTGTTACCATTGAAGAACTTTGCACAGAAGGACTCTCCAGTGTCGTCATTTTTTTCTTTCCGGCTTTCAGGATTATGCTGTTCTCACACCCCTTTGCAAAGGAATCCAATATTGACATTTCTTGAATCCTTTTCTAGATGCAAGATACTCACTTGGCGTATCCTGGTAGCTGCATACTCTGCAGTTCCTGGGGCGCTCTCGCTTGACTGCCTTTGAGTTCCACCTATTCTTCTGCCTTGCTTTTCCTTCCCTGTGATATGTTGCATCCTCAGTAGTGTCAGAGCACTGAGTAGCCTCCAAAAGATTTAATCTCAGTTGGGCACCTGCAATTGTGCAATTGCGTATGTTTAATAAATGCCCCACTGGAAAGACTTCTCCCCATAGTGTAACACTGACTCTTGCTAAAAAATGCCTTGGTTTCTCCATTTTTCCTCAGGCTGTGGGTATCCTAAAGGTACGTGTGCATTTGGACTTGATGCTTCTTCAGAAATAATGTGCCTTATGTTTGCTACAGTTACTTGAAATCACTGTCACTACCAGGCAAAGTTAAATAAAGAAAAAAAGATTATACTAGCAAAGCAAGGGTTAAATTTCTGATTACAAAATGGAAACGAACTTAAAGACACAAACAAAAAGCATAGGAACAAGAAAATGCAATTTCAATGTGTACCGTGTTCTGGCAGTCACCCACAGCTTGCCTCAGGGAGCCAAGGAGCCAGTACAACTGCACTTCAGGCTGTACTTCTCAGTTGGGTTTTTGCCTGCCTCCACCCAAAGTATGAGGGACTTCCCGCTGCAAAGGGAGGGTAAACCGCAGCGCATTTCTTTGGCCCATCTCCCATCCCTTGCTTCCTTCAATTTGGAGAAAGTCTACCGTCCTGTTTAGAAACTCAGTTGAATTATAATTTGATTTGGGCCTCCATTTCCCAGACAGCATTACTTCTATTATGAACATTTTTTCCCCCATGGCATTTTAAGATCTTATAAATTACAGATAATAAACCTATCGGCTATGCACCAGACCCTAACCTCGCAGCTTGTGAAAAATTGATTACTGTATTCACAGGGCTCACACATGAGATGTCGCTAATAATGATGATAAGTTTAGGGTTTGGAGCATTTCCTCAAATAATTTTCATTCCTCCTCCTCACTTTGTCATAGCAGAGGCTTTACAACGATCATAGTAACTTCCAACTCTGATTTCCTTAGCCACAGTTAATTATAGATATCCCAGCAGTTTCTCAGAGTTATTTATTCCAGAGTTTCTTGACAGTGAGCAGGCTAATCGGAGGTCTTCTGGGGGCCCTTTCGCTTTCAGAAATACTGCTTTTAAAATGTCAACTCCTATCACCAAGACATAGTTGGTTTTGTTTCGTTTTTGTGCTGCAGAGTGTAAAATTCATGAAAGTGCTCATTTCTCCAAAGCTGAACACTCACATTTAAAACCCGATACCCTCTTGTCACCGGCTTCAGATCATCTTCAAAATCAGAAAATCTTTTCTCATCATTCAAAATTAGAAAATCTTTTCTAATCATCTGAAATACACTTACTCAGTTGGGTAACAGGTAGCCTGTTAAAAAGGTGCGCTTTACACATTTCACTGGCTTAGGTGGTCTCCTGTTGGCAAAAAGGACCTTTGCAAAATGCATGTTTTCACTGGCAGTCCTTTGGTGGCATGTGGGAACCAAGCTCATCACATTCACTGTGCAGAGACAACATGCCTATTCTGATTTTATATTTCTCTTTGTCAACTGCAACTACCCATTTATTTTTTGTTTGTTTCAAAAACACCACTAGATTTCTTTTTTCCTTTAAGGGGGATCAATCTACTTCTTACCTGGCTTGTATTCCTGTCAAGACCAGTGGCACTCCAGCTTGAGCAGAGCTGAACCCCAAGGCTGTGATCATGATGCTGGCTTCCCTTTGCTGAAACAGGAGGGAGTCAGACCGCTCAGTATCTCAAAGGAAATACACAGCATACTTAATGTTGACACTACTATTATGGTTGGCATATTTTGATCATCTGATTTCCTCTTTGATCCTGATGTAAAGTGTGAACATTATCTTTAAGCTGCAATCTGATCTTACTGAGCTTTTAAGTGCAGTGAAGGGCAGTGGATTTTCTCTTCGGCGGCAACATGAACAGCAGGAGCTCTGGAAATTGTAGTGGCAACAGCAGCTTCTGTTGTGACAGTTCTCTCGTAGGTCACCATGGTGAGAATGTATCTGACTGGTGGGGTTTTTTTCCTGTCCAGACACTAATGTAATTTCTAGGAGCCAAAAGAATAGCTTATATAAATTAATACCCTTGTTATGAATAATCTCCATGTGGATAGGCTTGTAAGAAATATACACTTTCTTTTTTTTTTTCCTTTTTTTTTTTTTTAAGGAATTATTTTAATAAATAGAAAAAGAAGGATTCACCCATACTTCCAAAACTAAATACAACATATTTACCTTAAAATGGCTGATCTATCTGTTAGTATGGAAAAAAAACCAAACCCAAAACCACTGTTGATTGAAAAAGCCCGTAATAACAACATGGAACATGGTCAAAATTCTGCATTGCTTTTCTTTGTGAAGATTCATTACACCCTTATATGTTTTAACCTTAAAAATGTGCATTTTTGAACTGCAAGAGAATGCAGGGGATATACCTGGATTTAGCATGCAGAAGGCTAAGCTCTTTGGAGGTCAAAATGGAAATGGCCGCAATGTGACACAGGGTCTGACATGCCACTTTGATGAGACAGCATCTATCAAACCACCCTACAGAAATACAGAAAAGGAAGAATTAACTTTTCTTTATTGGTGTAAAGGGCTTCATTGGGAGTCAGTGTTCTCCCTCCTGCCAATCATGCTGATCAGCTCTACCCCCCAGCAACCCGGTGTACAGCCTGTTGATCTTACCAGATGGGTTTGCTGTTGGTGACTCCCTTTAACTGAGTCACCACTAAGTGTTTCCATTAGTAAGTTCACAACCAGTCACGTGTGCAGCTGTGGCCTGCATGGCCACTTCTAGGGTTGTGGGATGGATACCAGAGAGCACTGCTTAGTTACAAGATCCTAGAGAAACAGAGGCGCTTCACTTGCTGTGGGCTCACTTTGCTTGGTTTGCTTGATTTCATGCTCTTTTTCCCTTCTACTTAAACTGGTATTCATCAGTTGCATGCGTCTATAAATTACTCAGCATCCACTGCTGCAGTTCAGTTCTTTAGGAAAAGGTTCAGTGACCCTCCTGGGCATGCAGGAAGTTTCTGCCTGAAGACAACATTTTTTCCCCTCAGTCTTTTAAAGAAAAACTGGCTTTGCTCGATATTAATGTTTGAAGTGTGCGTTAGGGCAACCCTTCACACTGTGCACACTCTGGTTGCTGGTGGTTTTTCCCTCGGAAGGATGATGAGTCACATCCATTCTAGTTTAACAGCTCAGCTGCTCTTCACAGAATGCTCTCACCAGAAACATCCTCAAATAATACAAACCACTCACATAGATCAGAATGCTTCTGGCTGATGTGTTGTCCCTTTCTAGGCAGCTTCCCTTACCCATGAGTAGATGAGAACAGCAAGTGTCACAAGGCCACTTCTTTCACTGGGGCTCTAAAGTTGTTGTTGTCCCTCAACAATGGGGAGAAGAAGAGGTGACGGTGAATGGAAATGTGGGGAAGTATTTTTTTAAATGGCACTGATTTGATGAAGTACCCTTTGCCACTCTCCTAGGCAATTACTTCTCACAGGTACAGTAAGGAAGGGTAAAACAGTGAATTAACGGTAATATGAATTAGGAAAAGATCACAAAGATTAAGTAGGAAGCTGTTAACTCGGTGTTATTAGATTACTATTAGACACATGCCTAGGACAGAAGTATAAATGGGCAGGAAAAGATAGCAATGGAATTGCATTGACAGTAATATATCTCACTTAATAGCTGCATGTTGCAATGATTATCTCTTCAGATTTTTTTTTTCTTCTTGAAACTCATGTCTGGTTTTGAATTTTCATAAGAGTGCTCTATACTATATAACATTGGATCTATACAGCATTTGAAAGATGTTTGAAAATTGAGAGGATATCGTTACTAGAAGTCATCTATTTTATGGAGCCTAAAAGCAAGATTACTAGTCAAACTTGATTGTTTTCTCCAATAATATAAGCTTAAAAGATGATAAAAACTTAAGTACTTTACACTTGATTATGCTTAAGCTCCTGAACTCTCTTAAAGCATTTTAAGCAGTCTTAAAACATTCTAAGCTCTCTTAAAATACTTCAGTCAAAGGGTAGAAAAGGTAATCTAAAGTCCAGGTAGTCAGTGAAGAACAAACCAGGACAGTAGTAGCAATGAAGACACATTAGGGATGACGGGTGAGTGTAGTTGAAGCAAAAACTGGTATTCTAACATCAAAGGAAAATGTTTAGAAAGATTTTAGACTGCCAAAGGAGACATCTCAGCCAGAAGTTAACAAAACTAACACTTTTTCAGTCTCTCTCCCATGCCACCTACAACACTGTGTTGAGTTCTGAGCTTCCCAGTAGCACGGAGGAAAAGTGTGAACATATGCTCACAAGTGATTGGGTTACTAAGGCAAATTATTGCTTATCTGCTAGGATGCTATAGCAGTGTATAGTAGCTTAAACTAACACATTTTACTTCAACAGCTGGAGGAGCTGGGAGCATGCACACAAGCAGTTATTACAGCTTGTCTGTGGAGTAGTAACTTATTAAGCCATGCTAAGTCATGGCTTAATTACAAACTGGCTTGACAGCTTGTGGCTGTCTGTCCCTACCCAATTTAACAACATGAACAAAGCTCAAATGAAGACAACAGAAATAACCATGGCACATCAACCCCTTCAGTTTGTTACATCTCAAAGCCAGCTCATGGCTGCCTGTGTGGAGCTCCAAATAAGTACTTCCACACTGCCAATTAAGTGCCTGTGTGAAGGCACTTAACCTGTTGCCCAGCCATGCTTAAGATTGCGTTTGTCATTCTAATGCTGAAACTGAACGGCATTTCATATCATGCTGTGATAAACTAGAGTATTCTGTGCTTATTTGTCACCTTTTTGAAGTGATGAGCTCCCAGCTGCTAGAGGAAATATCTGGTATTAATCCCCAGACGTCTTGCTTTTATACTCTTGAAGTTAACTGTGTTCTCCATCAGTTCTCCATCAGTTAACTGTGTTCTCCATCAGTTTAATTGTGTATGGTTTCCTAGTTCTCCTTACTGCTGGTACCTCTGAGCACTGGATCATTTACAAATTTACTTCCCACGATCTTCTTGTGTCAGTGTTGTTAAGGAAAATATCTAAAGAATATCGAGCATGTTCATGCCCAAAACTGATGGGGGAGGACAGGAAGAAAAGAGAACAACCTTTTACTCAGATACTTCACCTCTGATCTGCTTTCTCTCCTGTGGATAGTCAATTACATCCATTAGTCTCTGGTACTGCTCTGCTAATTCTGCTAATAGAATGATTTGGTTTGGAAGGGACCTTCAAGCTCATCCAGTCCCAACCCCCTGCCATGGGCAGGGACACCTTCCACTAGACCAGGCTGCTCCAAGCCCTGTCCAACCTGGCCCTGAGCACTGCCAGGGATGAGGCAGCCACAGCTTCTCTGGGCACCCTGTGCCAGGGCCTCACCACCCTCACAGGGAAGAATTTCTCCCTAATGCCTC
>WTXV02057060.1:0-18137 GCA_009823435.2 Nymphicus hollandicus
ATTTAAAAAGATAATAGAAAAGCAGAATATTCATCTGAAATCAATACATCTGGAATGGCTACTAGAAACAGCAAGATGGATTGTGAATATGTATAAACCAAGCAAAATAGGAAATAGAGGAAAATCTATTAAATGAACAGATCACCTTAGAGCTAAAGGTGGTGACAGAGATATCATAAATGGCTTTGGTAAAAATATGTTCTCCATTTAGTAGACAATCTATGCAATTTCCTTAAGGTGAAAGAACTATACTAATATTTTTCAAGATCTAAAATCCACACAGTAGATTTGTAATTCTGCAATATTAAATTGAAATTATCTGTGAAATTAAAAACAAGGATATTTATCATAGCAACTTTGTGGGGTTGGTTCATGTAATAAGTCCTTTGTGAATTATGGTGGAGTACATAATATTAAACTTACATACTTGTCTTGGAAGGAAAACAAAGTGTACAAGCCCAATTTCAGTGCATCTGGTGAAGCCATACACACATTAAGATGAGGTGGGTACCCCTGAGGTTGTGCATCAGGTATCCTAGTTGTATACAGGCAAGGTAGTGCAAGAATTTGTTGTTTCTTCCTATTTTTGGTCTAGGCTGTCAAGGATGGCACTGATTTAGCTTACAAAGCATGCCTCTAACTGTTTGTAAAGTGCTGAGAAATTGCTTTACCTGTAAACTCTTGTTCAGCTTTCCTGAAATCAGTTTGCCCAGCTGCACGCACCATTTACCTCCATCATTACTGCTCTTGCAGTTTTGCCTTTCAACTTAATTTTTTCCCTTCTTTGTATGATTTGCTATGACATGCAACTTAAGCAGGCAGTCAAAGTCTATAAGCTAAGCTGAAAGTAATGTCTTTCTTCTTCCATCTAATACTACTGATTTTGAGATGTTTTAAACACCAGATAGTCAACAATACACTCCTTCAGTTTTATGTGTACGGTTGACAGTAATTAATAAATTCATGCTGAAAAGAAACTGAAAGATGCTACACTGAAGAAGAAAGAACGAAAATATAATATGAGCTCACTGACATAATAGCAGTAACCAGATGCTTATTCAGTCACCACATCAACCTATGGATCCTACGGCTTAGAGGAAGAACAGACCTTTGCGAAATACTAGTTGCAATAGAAGAACTTTGGTCTTATTCTTCTTCCCAGAATACAGTTATTCTTTTAAGTAAAGTAAATCTTTGGCAGCTGTGAACCATTCCCTGATATATTTCTTTTTATTGTCTGTATTCTGCCACAGAAAAGACAAAACAAAGCTATTTTACAAATTATTTATTTCTTCCTCATTAAAACCTACTTAACATCCATGATAATAGGCGGAAAGAGTATTCCATATATAATCCAGACACAGTTTTTAGTCTGAAAATGTGTTTACTGAGTCTTTACATCCTGATGTTTCAAGTGTAAATCTAAATCTAATCTGAAGCTGTTTCTTTCTATGTGAGAACAAATGTTTTTGGAAGTTTTGCAAGAGATATATGGAATTGAATACAAACAACAATTTTTAGGACTTTCATTGTGAGGACTTATGAGGCTGAATTAGATTTTTAGTCATAGTTTTCCTGTTAACAATACCCTAAGTATTCACTTAGAAAGGAAAAGCAATAAAAATATTAAAAAAACTCTTCATGACAAGAGTAATTATATATCATAAATATCAAATAGGGACTGCCAAGACCTATTTGGCATCCAGAACAGAAATACTACTTGTTAAATTTTTCAGCCATTTCTTACAAATCATGGATGTCTGCAGAAGGTTAGGATCATTTCACAGTAGTTCACTAACCAATACAAAGGTTAAACTAATCAGGAGTAGTATTCATATGGAATAGCTTGATCAACACTTTTCTGCTTACAGTTATCAAGTAAATCAAAGCCTCTCAAATTCCTTTGCCCAGTCTTAGAGAAAGAGGGAATTTAAATGCCTGCATCTTGTTGAGTCACTGATGAAAACTGATTTGGTTTTACCATTGCCTGTAGGGAAGACTGTTAATGACTTTCTGAAGGGCACCGTTAAGTCTCCCCCTCCCCTTCTCTTTTCGATTGTTCCATAAAATAATGCAATCCTTCTTTCCTGCAAGTGCCTCTACATTTCTTTGTCACCTGCACACAGTTTACCCTCAAAGCCTCAATACTAGCAACAGTCTTCTCAAGCAAAATCAGCTAGACTGGTGCTTTCACTGGGCTATGAAAATCTTATAACCTTATGCTGCCACAATACATATTTAGGAAATAAGATCTGTTCTGAAATTCAAACCACTTTGGCATGTATTACTAAAATTCTTTCCCAAGTTCCAAGTGAATTTGCTCCCTTTGTATCTTAAAAAAACTACGCAATAAACATTTGCTTAACCATACAAAGGTGGAATGAATGCAATTAAGCCATTTAAATATCAATCATTTAGACAGACAAAACACACAAGTGCCCAAGTGTTCAGCCAGTCAATTTTATAAACACACAGGAAAGAATAAACTAAGAGTATTTTAATGGAAAAGCAAGCTAATTTGCAGTCTGCTGCAACACACTGCTAAGCTTCTTGGGTATACTGTGATTAGACATGGGTTGCAGTAAAATAGCCACCAAGAAGCCACAAACTCTCATGGTATTAGCAAGTAGTCTAACTTTCCCACAGCCACGTATAGGAGAAACAATGGTTGTGAAGGGGGAGTGGTGTTAATACTGAAGCTTAATGGGGAAAGACTTGCTGTTTATCAGAGAAGCTGGATTTTGGATCAGCTCCAAACCCCCAAAATGCCCAGGAAAATATGAAACCCGATATAAAGATGTCTCCTTATTTAAAAAAATGTAGTGCAATCACTACAAAGCTGTTTGGGCATTTTAATATCAAGTAATAACAGTAAAGAAAACAGAGAATTTATTTCTTCAGAATCCCCTTGATGCCATCTGCAGCTAATGTTCTAAATGCACGCTAAATGTACTAAATTCTGTACGCTTTGCAGCCACAAGGTGACAAAGTAGCTATCAATGAGATAAGGATCGTTCTGCTTAGAACTGCTCTTGCAGTTACAATAAGGAAGTGATAAATTACAGACTTCAGTGATCTTTCTGGAGGAAAGGTTTGAGACAGTTACAGCTGAGATTAGCACTTTGGATAAGAGAGTGACAGAATATGAAAGAAGACCAGAAGTCTGCAAGAAAGATCACAAGATGCAAAAGAAAAGACTCTAAAATATTCTGTTCATACAAATGCAAATGATCATGGGATAATGAAATGAGCACCTGCAGGATAAAATTAAAGCAGGAAAAAAAATCGTAAACTGGATAAATTAGCTGGGCTTAAAATGACCTGCATTTTTGCTGTGGTCTGTGAATGAAACCTTTTGAATGCAAACACCATGAAAAGTGAAAAACAAAAAGGAAGTCCAGGAATGGAGATATATTT
Organism: Nymphicus hollandicus; assembly: GCA_009823435.2. NCBI lineage: Eukaryota > Metazoa > Chordata > Aves > Psittaciformes > Cacatuidae > Nymphicus > Nymphicus hollandicus. The sequence continues at coordinate 3,418 of WTXV02057060.1, forward strand.
TTTAACTCAAAGGATCTGGAACATATTCGGAGCAAAGCCCACATAAAATAAGAGTTGGGAATATGTTAAATATGCCTAATTTCCAGAAAGACTCAAGAGGCAGGAATCTGCTAAAGGAATGTCAAGAGAAGAGCTTCTGAAATAGCTGGGAAGTGTTTGGAAAAATAGATGTAAGTTCTTGGCAGTGGACAGTGCTGTCTGATAGAGTCTACTTGTTCATGGTATCAGCCTCAATGTCTGCATTGACATCTTGGTGAGAATCCAACTGCTGTTTCCTTGCAATTTTTTTTCTTTCAGTATGAAGCTGATTTAAGCCATAAACCAGCATATTGATTTTGAAGTTGTGGGAGGTTTCCGTATGTGCAGGGTTGATCTGTCAGTGACTTTAGGATAAGTATTGTTGGTGCTTGGTAACAGATCACAGTGCTTAGTGCTATGGGTAATATGCTCAAATGAGCATTAATCCAACATTCCTTTTAATGAGGTGCAGTCTGTCATCAAATAAGAATGTTAAATTGGAGATTTAGCTTGAGTCTGTGGTTAGCACGCTTCTGAAGTGTTTTCTAGTGAAAGGATCAGTTTTTCCATCCAGTAATACATTGAGATTTCACGAGGGATATCAGATTTTATAATGTACTCTGGATAGAAAAGTAGAAGCTTCAGAGCCGTAGTCTGACTGTACTTTCAAGGGAGACACCTTCTGCTTTTAGGACATCAATGGTTAAGAAGGAGCTTAGATAAAGAGAGTAACCTGCGGACCAGGTGCTTTCTTAGCAGGCTCTGTACTTTTCCCACATTAGGTATTCTTGAAGGAGCAAATACTGCCCAAGACACTCTAAGCACCTGAGTGAAAGCCCACTGCAAGAAACTGGGAGATTATCAGGTTGTGAGTTGCAATCAGTGCATTCTCATCCAAACTCTTATATGTATGGACATCAAAGTCATGACCATTGCTAGTATCAACACAGCTTGCTAAGAGTTGAATTATTTGGGACTAGAAAGTTATTAATTGCTGTAAATATTTTGGGAGGATACATGAGTTTGTGAGGAGGTTCACTGTACTTTTTTCAGATCCACAGGAACGCAGGAGGGAGCTGCCATTGAGAAATATAACCTAATTCTCCAGATTCCAGAGAAGACGTGGAAAATACGAACATTGTACATTGAAAACATAATGGCAAAGGAAAAAACCCTCCCCCAGGAGCATTTTTTCTAGTCTCATCGCTTGGTGGGTGGGAAAGGTAGAAATAGGCCATGATTTTTTGATATTTTGATTTGACAGTGTTGGTAAAGACAAGATGCACAATACATCTGTTAAGCAGAGAAATATCATTTCATTGGGTAAAATCTCAGGCTTTGAGACCAGATCATTTATGACAGTCTCAAGGTGAGTCTGTAGCAGGAGTCTGGAGAAATGTCAGGGTTATTGAATTGTAGTCTCATGCCTTAACCACAAAACTGTCCTTAAAATGTATGGCCCCAGGGCACCTAATAAGTCAGAATCACTGCCCTGTGACCTGCTAAATAGGGCATACGAAGATACTGAAAACTTTATTAATGTAACAAAATGCTTTCAAAGCAAGGTTATAATTTCCAGTTTAATTATAGTTGTAAGTATCTATCTCTTCTCAGACTATTACATTTAACTTGGTCAGTGTGTGTTCAAACATAGCTTGTTGCTCAATATTTTCTTTGCAGCTCTTGGAGATCCCATTAGTAATTGTTTCTCTGCTTACATAGGTACATCACAGCTACACAGGGATATTTGCCTTGAAGAAGACAAACCTGTTAATGGTAAAAGAATAAATAATCATGAATTGAACAACCAAGGAACCCTTTGAGTCAAGATATGACAAAAAAGGCTTTTGACCATTTTTACTAATATTGTGGACTTCTGCTTGATTTACAAATGTCTGTAAAATTCCAGATGTTGCAAGAATAATAAATAATCTGTGGCAGTTGCTCAAGGACTATCTTAAAAAAATACTATTTGAATTACTGATACACTGTTGACCTGCCAACAGCATCTTTTCAAGCTAGTTCTGCCCAGACAAAGAGAAAAAAAATGGTGGTTTGCCTCATGTTGAGAAGATGACAGACCTCAGACATTAAAGCACAGGCTAGGCTTCTGTCCATTCATTATAGTTCCCAGCTGCTGCATTTGATAGTGTTGCCTATAGAATAGGAACAACCTGTTCTGCCAGTTTCCTAAGTGGTGATTTCAATGATAGAGGAATTCATAGGATTAGCTTCTCAGAATTTTCTTTTTATTCATACTTTGCCAATGCGTCACCTTGTGAATGTCTTTTTCATCTGAAATGTTGTCATATCCACATCCAACACTTCTTTGGACCATTGTTTGTAGATAATGCCTTTGGACTCTAAATCCAACTTCTTGGGAAGCCTTAGCAAGGCCTAGATGACCTAAATAGAAATGGGGAAAAGGACTTGGAGTCCAGAAAGCTTTGCATCTTTTAGTGGTGTACTGGGGCCTTAGAATTCCTGTTTGAAATCCAATCTATTTCCCGGATATTCATGCAAGGATTAGTATTGAACTCAAATTAAAGGGAGTTCCTCTGTGCACCCAAATCTTTAAGATTATGAAACCAGAACTCTTGATTACAAAGAAATAAGAAATGCTCTAACATGAAAATTATTTTGTGTACAGACAGTGAAAAAATGTAAGATCTTTTTAGCTCTGCAGAGATTCTTGTTGAGAATAAATCAGGTTTGCTTCCATGCCCATTTATACTGAGACTTTGCAATAACAAATATTTAATTTATAACAAAGCATAATAGGAATGGTAGAAGTAGTTTTGGAATGTAAAAGTAACTCTGTGTGTATCTCCTCAATTAGCTACACCCCTTACAAAACAACCGCTGCAAATGTGCTTCTTTGCTGCAGTGAGGATGCTCTGGACTTTCTTCTTGTTATCTCTTCTGCACAAGATGATTTAAAATTTATTGACTTATATGTATAATTTCATGCTGGGGATTGACTATATACCAGTGGTTAGGAATGTGTTTGGTAACTGAAAATATTCTTCCCACTTACCTTGCTTGCATTATGTAATGCCATTAGAGACTGTAAAACAGAAGGCAGTGCTAGAAATAGAAAGACAGGTTTATGGAAGGGCGACAGCACCAGATATGAACAGTGAAGGCTGCCTTGTATCTATCTTCTCTTCCTACTATAAAACTAGCTGCCTTTTCCAAGGGTGACAAGTAATTCACAGTCCTTACAATAGACTCATTTCTACTGACTCAAGAGTTTTCTTTTAAAAGACATTTTAAAAGAAATCATTACGATTTCCTTGGATCACATGATCTGTGCCTAATCAGTATTTTTGCTGCAAATGGGTGCATGTTCGCATATTCTTCTGTATCCAGAAAGAAATTTCCCAGTTAATGAATCACAGAACAAGTCATTCTGCAACCTAATCAGCCAGATAATAATTACATTAATTTAAGTAAAACAGAAGGAGCATAGTAGTTTCAGTTAAATTGCAATTCACTCACACAAAACAATCCCTGCACTCAGAAATGAGCCAATATTTGCATTTGAACTCACTGGATAAAGGATTGCTTTATAATTACACTTTTTAACATATGCAGATTAGACTACAGAAGATTCTGTATTGAAACTCAATGAGAAGAATTTACAGTTTGACCTGATTCAGTCTATGATTACTGATAAGTTTATATAAAAAAATGTACCTTAATCACTTTAAAGCTTTGAATAATCTAAAGCATGACTCTAATAGAATGGCTAGCTAACAAATTATGCACTTGTCGCAAAAAGATATGGAGCTCTCTTAGCCTCTGAACACTACTGAGAAAATGTCATTAGCTGACAGCTTTCCCCTTTGAAAGTCATAGGTAAAGCTCTTATTTTATTTTTGGGCTCCCCTCTGCTCTTATGTGACAGATTGAGCATGAAGTATCTGAAGTTGATACATTCTGACCCTCATAAGATGGAGCCCAAGCTAATACTACTGAGCGAATCTAGAAAGCTACAGCCAAATAGACGAGAGCAGTTGACAAGAGCATTGTGTTAGCACTGTGAATAACTGAAGAACTCTTTTTCCTTCCATGACCACGACAAAAGAGTGCTTAACCTAAAACTTGCCCTGGGATGAATTGGTAACTTCCACAAAATGCCTATGGGTCAGATTCCCAGTCTGCATTGCTTCACATAAGTAGTAGGCCTATTCACTGTAATCTTTTCTTCCCAAAGCAACAACAGCAAAAGCTTTAACCACCACTGTACACTGTGGTTTACATTTTGAGCTTAAAAATTCCTGCAGGGTCAAATATGCTCAGGAAGGTCTCATCTACAGCATGCCACATTTGATACCTGGTAGCCTGCTAGTTATGGAGGAACTAAATGTCCAATCAGACTCCTGTTTATTTAATTTAAATACAATATATTCAACATTATCTGGTATCTCCCATGCATCCTCCCAAACACAGTTGTAGCCCTTTCATTTTTTTTCACCATCTGTTAATACTGCAAGATTTTTTGCCTAGGGACCACATTTTTGTCATCATAGGCAAGATGGCAGTGACACCTATTACTGTTGTTGCCTAACACATCCCTCCAGCTGACAATGTAAAGCACATAAAGGCCTCTTTTCAGCTGTGTATGGATTTGTTAAGCTCACACTGCTTATGCTATAACCTTCAATGTACTGTGTCTGCCTCAAGCTGGCATTTGCTTGAAAAACTTTAGGGGAAATTTTTCAGATGTGTGCAAGAGCCAAGCTAGTAACAATGTACAGTTTTACTCATGTTACAAAAATTCTGATGCCTTTTTCTTTGAGATGCTGTAGTTTATCTAGCCTTTGGAGAAGAACTTAAAAGACAGTGATGCAATGGGCCTTGTTGTGTAGGAGAAGATGGACTTAAACTGGGCCATTTTTCAAGTCTTTCAAATCTGCAGCTCACTCATGTGATGTAGAGAGCTGCTAGAACCTCACAGTCAAGCCTCTTTGTACTTTGAACATCCTTTTGTGTATACTTCTGTCATGTGCTTTCCCTGCTACAGCCAGTCAGACTGGGGCCAGGATCTAGAGCTGTCTTTTCTGAGTTGTCAGAGGAGCTGAGGTCTGCCTTTATTGTGACTAATTCTTGTTCCAGTTATCTCAGATAACTCTTCATGTAACGTCATTAACAATCCATTGAGCAACATCTTAGAAACAGGGCTTTTTTTGGTGTCTGATGCTTTTATTTGCAGAAAGTAGCTCTCATGGCTAGAAATCTTTTTTCCAACCTTACTTACATTCATAGCTAGTTTAATCCCTTTTATTGCTATATCTAAAATATGAGTGTAAATCTCTTTTTCCACTTTGTTTGCCATGTGATAGACTCTCATGTACTTTTTAACTGAACAGCCCCTCTCTGCATTATTCCCAGCCTGATTCCATCTTTCTTGTACATAGATATAATTGAGGATGGCTTCAGAGAGTCTGCCTGTGTCAGATACTACTCAACATTTTCCTTAGGACTTGAATGATGGAACAAGGAGTACACACATTAAATGGAAATTTTGCACTAGGAAAAAAGTATGCTCTATAATGCATTATTCAAGGAGAATATGAGATCTTGAATGTAGGATATGTTTAGAAAAAAAAATTGTCTGGTAGGAATAATTTATGGCAAATCTGAATAGATTTGGGGGATGTGGGATAGACAAGGGTTTTAGATGGCCATTGCTGGCCAGTTTATATGTCTATTTATTTGCTCCTGGAAGAATATCCTTGTGTTTAGTATCAGCTGACTTTGTCTGAAGTCTTTTATTCACTTATTGCCATTATTCTAATTACTTTTTTTTTAATATGCTTAGGTTATTGAATGATATTCAGATCCTTTTATAATGTCTCCCAGTTTTGTATCACTACCAAACTGTATTAGCACACTCTGCTTATTGGCTGAGATGACTAATGAAAATGTGAAATAAGATCAAACCAAGACAAACTATCAAGAAACTCAGGTATATTAAAATGTGTCGAGACTGAGAACATAGCTTGTTATTTTTTTCTCTTAGCATGTTTCTCCTAACATTACAGTACTTGAACTAGAGCTTCATTTTTCCTGCATAACTGGTAATTTCCCATATGATACTACATCAGATACTTTGCTGTAATCCAAACAGACTAACAAGCTTCCTTCCCATTGTCTAGAAAAGCTGTTATTTAATCTTACCTGATTTTTTTGTTAAGTCTGCATAATGTTTTATCACATTTTGGTTTTCTGCCTTTTTTTTTTTTAAGTTACACTTTCCTCAGAAATCTGTATTTTTGCTTTCCTGCACCACTGAGGTAAGTATAACAAGCCTCTAATTCTGTATCTAACTTTCCCCTGTAGCTGTAGGGATTTTTATGTAATAGCTTTCCATTACTGATGCCTGCTTTTTGGATACACAAATCCAAATTAGGTGAGCTATGTATTCATTTGTCAGACTTTTCAGAACTCTCATAGGGATGAATACCCTTCATCTGAATGCTTTAACCTCTGTTTTAATTCCATCTTGGATGCAGAAATCTCTTTTTATTTTGTCATTCCTAACTGGTAGTCTGTCTTTATTATATTGCTTTTGGTCTCTTCTATGGCTGTCCTCCACAGTTGCCAAGCTTTTTTCTTCCTCTTCCCCTCCTTCCTTTTCTCTGTATGACTGTCAAGTCTTTTATTTACATTTCTTCATCTAATTCATAATGTGTATGTCATTCTAAATTTTACTTATCCTTTTATATTACCTCCCATCTATAACAGTGCCTTGTTTGCTGATCAGCCTTTTTTTACTTGTCATCCTCTCATTTATACTTAGTATCCATTTTGCTCATCTGTTTTAATCATTTTATAATGTTCTCATTATTTACTGCAATGAAAACTGAAGAAAAATAGTACTGTCTGATGAAGAGGCATTTGTAATAAAATACTATTTTGCTATTGCACTGTGTACTATAGATTTCCCAAACTGTCTCTAAAAGATGCACTGACAGCTGAAGTATGGCATTTCTACATATCATTGCAAAATAGAAAAATCTTTTGCAGTTTCTCACCTTCTGCAATTTTACCCATGAAAATAAAGCTCTTCAGTTCAGTAGAAAAGTGAATATTTTATTTTTCAAAACAATCTAAAAAGGACATCAAATTTGTTCAAAGGAAACAGAAGTATTCTGAATTAATTTTTCATCTTCTCCCCTGCAGTCAGAAAATCTCTATTAAAATCCACCTTAATTTTCCTTTCCCTCTGAGCACCATGACTGTAAGTGGACACATGACTCATTAATGCTTATCGTGAATAGCTGGCAACCAGCAAGGCTCAAGATATTTGTCAGTATTTTAAGGTTTATGCTGCTTTATCAGAAATGCTCTGTATCATAATACAGCCATCGTTTTTGACCTGGCTAGTAAGCCAGAAAATGGAATAGCTGTTTCAGAAAATCAGTACAGTAACGGACATGCAGATACTCAATAGTTAGTTAAAAATGCTAATTGAAATGCACTTGCAAGAAGAGAATTTGTGGGCTGTAGGGATGAACCATTAAGACATAAAATGATGTGAAAATGTGGAATGGTGTAAGACTGTTAAATAGAAAAAAAATAAAAGCTGAGAAAAAGTGTTTTTCTCAGGCAGTTAACATGGTGTATTATAAAGCTTTATGTCATTATAAGCTTCTAAATACAATTGAAAAAGTCCTGAAAAGGGTTAAAAATAGCAGTATTTCAAAGTGATTGTTTTCAAAATTTAGCATCTTATAAATAAAATGAAATTACCATTACATATTAAACTGAGATCATGTTTATGTTCATAGATATTTCACTATTTCAGGAGTTTTGCCAACACTTAAGTGTAATGCTTAATTGCTATATAATTAAGGCCCTTAAAATATTAAGGAAGGCAGAGGAATTCACTAAATACTTTTATACTTGGATCTAAAATCAATAAATGACATTTAAAATATTTCTTTTAATTTTTTTTATTTTTTTTTTTAATGCAGCAATGTTGTGGCCTCAATTCAGGGAATGATTTCACATACGTCATCAGCTTGACTTCATTGTGTTGTAAATCTTTTCTTGAAAATCACTTCATGCAAAATACTTTGCTGATAAATGGCTGATAGAAGGTTGATACAGCGAACTAATTATCAAAGAGAAGGTCTTACGATTTTGTGCCAGTTTTCATCATTACAATACCTGTTTACCTTCTATATCCAGCTGATGGCAGGTCTGAAGGCTTGGAATCATGTTTAACATTGTCTTTTCTGGATTGAAGCTCTTCACATCACAGAGATTAGAGGTTTATTCTTAAAATGTTAGTAATTTGGTTTTCTTGTTGTTGGTGGTTAGAGTTTTTCTACGGGAAAGTTGTTACTGCTGTGAGTATCATTGTTTCAAGGAGATGATGTGAAACATGCATCCTCACTGCCTAATTGTGAAACCTTTTCCAAGTCACTGGCTCTTTCTTATGTCTTGATCAGTTCAGGTGCAAAAATGGATCCAATCAAACTCCATTAAAATTAGTGAGTGTACTAAAGTTAAGCCTTCATGGATAAATGGCTAGAATAAAAGGAGTATGGGAACATTTCATTATTTAATGTGGCTTCATTTCTGGGGCATGACTTTCAGAAGACACTTGAAGCTGCAGTGCTCTTGGGATAGGTTTCACGTACTGTACAAAACTATTATGTTTCCCCTTCTCATTCCTCAGGAAACCATAGGCTGAACAGTCATAATGGAATGTCAAAAAAACCATTCATTTCTTATTTATCCATGTGTATGTTCCTGTATTGAATTACATGTACACAGCTTCATTTCTGAGATTCAGGCTGATCATGATGGCTCTCTGTGACTATTGACTCCTGCAAAATTCTTTGAGCTTTCCTATCCCATGAGGCTAACAATATTGACATTAATTTGCATTCAGGAATAATATTACGTGTAATTTTCTAAAATGCTGTTTTAACATGACCAAATTTCTGGGTGGCTAACTATGAAATTACTGCTTCTTTATAACTATTTAATTTCAGTCCATAATGGAAAACCATTATCCAGTGCCCCAAGGCTGATATGGTAAGTGGCTTTCAGAGCTTTTCATTTTGTAAGTATTTTTGTCTAATTAGTTATAGAATATATAAAGAATCCTAAAAAGTTTTGCTCTAGTCTGCCAGAAGGCATACCTCTGTGTCAGACATACCTGAAAGTTATGCCTTCATACCAATTGGCAGAGGACAAGTCTTTAACTGGCCCAGACTGTCAACTGAATAAAGAAATTGTGCCAGAAAATTAAATTGTTGATGGCTTATCTGAAGGATTATTTGGTCTTTGCCTCTTACTATTTGCTGACTGAAATGAAAACAAATATGTGTGAGAAATACCTTATTTTAAAACACAGAATGAAATATTTTAGGCCAGCGGCCATGCGCAGTGAGGAAATGTACTTCAGGATGGGAGAGAGGCATTTTCAGCACTTACAGGAGAATAGTTTCAATTTCTTTTGCTTCTCATTTCTGTAGTTGTATAGTTTTATGCCTACCAAGATCTGATCTCCTGAACACTTTAGAGCTACAGCTCCCAACTACTTCAAATGCTTTGTTTGCCTTTATACTGAAGCCTAGTAGAAGCTGATATTCTTGCTTTACTCAAAGCTAAGCTATATCTCCTTTCCCAAAGCATCCTTTCAAGATGTGACTTGCAAGACTGAGCTGACTAAAGACAGTGACAGACTGAATCCCAAATTAGGAACTGAAAGGTAACAATTTGTTCATATAAACCCATATTCCTATAAGAAGAGTATTACCTGTCTGACTTATCCTTGGCTTTGCATACTTATCTGGATTGAGTCGGAAAATAGTAGAATTTTCTTGCTAGATCTTGTGGCTCTGTTCAAACAGCAGCTGCAAAGCAGTGATGACAGTGACTAATATCTTCAGGAACATAGTTTTACATTAATGGCATTTTAAGATCAGGTTTAATACATTAGGCTGAGCAATGTTAGCAGAAATAAGAGTGTATTACACTTCTAAAAATTATATTAATACAAAATAATGAAATGTCTTATTGTGTGATGAGCTAAATCTTAGTTCCTCCAAAGTCAATAAGTAATTCTTATCCATTGCTTGGAGGAATTCAGGTAACATCACTAACATGTCCATTAGTGTCAAACTAATTTTGAGCAAGGTTTTTCTGGAACTAGAAGATCAGTGTCATGAATTAGATTAGATAGATTAGGTAGATTTAGATATTTGGTAGATTTAGATTAGGTATAGATTTATAGATTTAGATATTAGGTAGATTTAGAATTAGGTAGATTTAGATTAGATATTAGGGAAAATATTCTTCACTGTGAGAGTGATGAAACAGTCCTAACAGAATGTCACAACAACCAGAGAAGTTGTGGCTGCCCCATCCCTGGAAGTATGCAAGGCCAGGTTGGACGGGGCTTTAGGCAACCTGGTTTAGTGCCAGATTGCTCCTGCCCATGGCAGGGGGGTGGAATTTAATGGTCTTTAAGGTCTGTTTCAACACAAACCATTCTATGATTCTATGATAAACCCTTCTAACAGTTTTTCACATCAACTTATATAAAAAAATAATCATTCAAAATTAAGACTTAGAAGCCAGTTTGTAGGTCCATCAAAAGTCATTGCTTAAGAGAGTGTCTAAACATTTACTTACTAATATTGCCAATTTCCCCTCACTAAAGAAGGTTTTCATAGTCTCAGTATATACAGAGTACATGTGTTCTGCCTCCCAAGAACATGCTTCAGCCCACGACAGGGGTCAAACTCACTTCACATCCAAACTGTTTGAATCTAAGCCACCTAGGAAAAAGCAAGTATCTGGTGAATAACGGGATTAGAGAGATCACAAATCTCTCTTTTGACACGGTGTTCCCACTAGCAAGAATTGAAGCATACCTCATCCTACAAGAATTAAGTCTCTCACAGTGCCTCCAGAGCTGCTTGTATCTGATATGAAATGCCATCAGACAGGCCGGGCTCTTCATGTACCAGTGTGGGACCTGTAGGTTGAAAACATCAGCTATGAACATTTTCATGATGGAAGCACAGTCATATGGCATGCAGATTTAATCTTCTGCCACTTTAGTCTTTTCATAACACTGAAGACATTTAAATACAGGAAACTTTTCCCACTTTAGTCTCTAATTAGCAGTCAGCTGAGGCCAGAAGTTCTTCAGGCCTTCAGGAAAGTGAAAAAGACCTTTATAATCACATAAGAATAAACTTGAAAAATGAAAAGATTGTTTTGTCATAGAATTCTGGCTCTAAATTGCAGGAATATTATGTTATAGGTCATAAAACCTGAAAAATCTTCATGCAGTAATTTTAACCTTAAGAAGTGTTTTTACCTTGCTCCCTGGTCTCATTCAGGTTAAAATGTGTAGGTTAACCGGAGGTATTTGGATATAGTTTAAGTACTTTTTTATATGGTGTGTTCTGCTTCAAACAGAAATTAATTCAGGAAGTCCTACTGTATAGGAGTCAGACCCCCAAAGTCACTGGGGTCTCTTCCGGCCTTGTAATGAATGAATGTATAACTTTATGCCAGGAAAGAGCTATTAATTTGGCCTACCTTTCTGAGTGTCCTTTGTCTGTGTACCTGATTAAAGCAGTGGCAAATGTTCTTTCCTATCAAGACCAGGAAAAAGTAGACAGTACTGTAGAGTAATAAGCAATATGGACATGTGTTATTGTGCTTTCTTCTTAGTAGGCTATATCAAATTCACTGAAGATATGAAGATGTATCTCCAAATTTTCCTCCTAATAAATTATGGAAGTTCCTTCCTTGGAAAGCAGTGCTTTAAGCAGCAAAAATTTTCTACACCATTGGAAGGTCAGTGTAAGGAAAACAGCATCCATTTTGATGAATGGATAGTTCAGAAGCAATTTTGTGCAAGTCTTCTGTTCTGACAATACATGTGACTTTGGCTAGATGCCTGGATATATATAGTGAGTAAACACAAAGTAGTGCAGATGATCTTGATCTCCTACATTCAGTGTGCTAGAACAAATAATATTGGCACTCAAATGGCTGCCAAAGCTATTTGTAATAAAAGTACAAGACAAAAAAGAAACCCAAACCAAACCAAAAAACCAAAGGTCTCTACGTTGAAGAATCATGGATCATTGTGGGCTGCAGTAAATCTACTGGTATTAAAGTTTCCTGGAATGGCATACCAAAGATTAAAATAAATAACTCTACAGTTTGTTAGTCCTTATTTCTTTGAAGGGCTTGCCTTCCATATAGGAGAATTAGAGAAGGTCTTAAGATACACACAGAATTTGTACTTGCCTCAATATCAAATGAACATGAAAAGGAAATGGGCATCTATAAAGAGTGATGGGAGATCAAGTGTGAAGTGTGAATGTCAAAACCATTATTTTTTCACCTTATTATCTGAGTAGTCTTGAGGTTGCTGTCAGTTAAAAAACCTGCTAAAAAGGTAATGTAGATACACAGTAGCTGGTGCATAATGACACATGAAAACAGATATTAGAAAGTATGCAAAAAGCCTCCTTTAAAAGCTTGTAAACCTCCAGAGGTTGAAAAGAGAATCAATTCAAATGCCTCCTCACTCTAATGAAACATAGCAGAAAATACTGGGAAATAGCTAAACCTAATATATTTTTGTATTGTGCATCATGTTAGTGTCTTTTAAAAGGCTGAAGGCAAATTTCAGAGGTTTTTGGAGCAGTACCTCTGGTTTTCTGCATGACTGAATTTAGAACTTTAGGGGTGTTTTTTACTTGTTTGGTGGTTTGGGGTTTTTTAATTTAAAGAAAAGAAAGACAAGGCCTGTTTTCACTTTTGTTTTATATTTTCTCCTTAAATGGTGCACAAAATGTTTTAATTTCTATTTCTGGTCTCATCAGGGCAATGCATTTCTTATTAAACATGTACTCTTGTTTTCTCAACTTAGAGGAGCTGATCCTTTTTGGAATAACAGCAGTTTTATGCTAGTATATTTTTCTAGCTTTGAAGGAAATTATTATGTCCACATTGTGGACAGACTGTCAGGCTCTATTTTATAGTCTACAGTACCCCTTTTATCCTATGTGACTTTGATGACTTCCCCCCATAAAAGCATGTTTTTTTGTATGCATTTGAAATTAAGTAAGACTTCATGGAAATCTGTCAGGTTGTACAGGTAGATATAACACAGTAAAGGTATAACACAGTAAAGAGTTCAACACTTCCTTTTATAGTAGAAATGAAATTGTAGGAAGTCATTTCACACATTTGTTTAACAAGAGAAAGCTGCTTCAGGAGTCTGACAAAAATATGTGTCATAAATACTCAGATGACAATTCTGAGTTTTCTTTTGGGCCAGCAAGAGTTGTCTAGGCTACATCAATTTCTATTTGCACAGCCTATCCTGAAAAGCCCTAAGCTTTACTTTAACAAGTTGAAAATCTTTGAAAAACCTTGAAGAAGTCCCTGAAAAACCTTTAGCTTATATCTGGGAGTACTTACACAGGTTGCTCTTGCATTACAAAAACTTACTGTAGAACAGTTTCTCAACTTTCTACTATCAACACTTGATTTCAATGCATTGAGATTTCTCAGATTTTCACTTGCTCTTCTGTCTTAGAGAAACCTTCTCTATCATCTCATGTATGTATTAATTTTTAGCTTCCCTGAGTACCTTAAATACATGAAAATAGTGAAAAAAAAGCATTTATTTCCTTTTTATGTTCTTCTCGTTTAAACTTCATTAACTTTCTTGGGCAATGATTCTAGTCTGTATTTCTTAATGTAGATGTTTATGATTGCAATTGACAGTGGTCATGGGATGTCCTCATCTCATCAGAAAACAGTGTCAGAACTCTAGCTGGGCTCACTAGAGTAGGTATCTGCTCCAGGGTTTTTCCTTGTGAAGTTTCTCTTCTGTATCTGCTATGACTCCTTCTGAATGTTCGAAATACCAGTGTTTGTCACCCTTAGAATAATTTAGCTTTATTCTTCCCACCTGAATGAATACATGTGATTTTCTTTAATTCCTGTTATAACATCAATAGACAAATTCACTGATCTTTCCCTCTAAGGGATCTTGGTAGCTTAGAGTTCATAAAATATATGAGAAACACACAGTTTCAAATTATGTCCTCATTGACATGAACAGTCATTTTGCAGTGATACAGCACAGTATCTTGATTTCATTCAACACATCTGGAGTGAATCATTATCCTATGTGAGTTTTTATTAACCTTAACAGCAATATTTTCCTCTTATTTCTTTGTGGGTTTTGGGTTCTTTGGTGTCTGCTCCTGCCTAGGATTGCTACTTCACACACTACAATACATATATCCCTAAAGAAACGCAGCATCCACTTCATTCTGTTGCAAAAGCCATATGATTATTAGATCTCTATTTTTCTATTGATTTATCTAACTTTGATATCTGATTGGACCTTTCTCCTTGAATATTTATTTTTACTGAAAGTGTCTTGGAAAGGGCTTATTTTATACCTTATATTTGAACTTCCAAATACAGTACATTATGTTCACTGATTTTCTTTTACCTACAATAGTATTCCTGCTTGCAAAGAAATATGCTGAGACTGGTGCAGTTTACCATACATATAAGAAGAATGAGAAGATGCATTGCTCTTCCCTTGATATCTATTTTTGCATGTGCATATTTGTACATACCTTTAAAAGACAGATTTTTTTTTCCAAACAAGCATTTTTTTA